>JAYXIM010032651.1:0-28842 GCA_037575425.1 Anastrepha fraterculus
CCCTTAAACCAACCATTCTGTGAAAACTGTAGCTGTCACCTATGGTTTTTTATTGGCCATCCAATTAACCGGCAATGTACCAAAATCGACACCTTTTATTGCTCGAGGCTTAAGTGCACGATTGATAAGCAGGGGCTTTAACATCCGATCTGCAGAAGCGTTATTGCAAAATAAAAATGTGATTCGATCATTTTCAACTTTAAAACCACCAGCGCTTTTTTGTGATTTGGCCACATATGTTCTTCTCGGCATTTTTTTTCCAAAAAAGACCAGTTTCGTCGACATTAAAACCTTGATCTGGACTGTATGCAACATCGGCTATTATTTTTTTAAGTTTTAGTGGAAATTCTTTGGGGGCTTTCTGATCTCCAGAAGCAATCTCGCCTTTGATTTTTATGTTATGAAACGCATGCCTGAGAAATCCCGTTAACTATCCTGTGCTTGCAGAAAATACGTAGCTTTTCTCATGAGTTGATTGTATGGATGTAGACAGTTGTTCGTCTTTTATCATTTTATAAAACCTTAATGCTTGCTGTTTGATATTTTTTCCGTCTACGGGAATTTGTTTTTGGAATTGTCCTCAAGCCATATTATCATTGTTTTCAAGCCACATTATGATGGTTTTTTCAATTTTTTCTTTAGTAGCATCTCTAGTGTATGATGAAGTTTCGTTCCAGAAATCACCGATTGCCTAATTGAAATTTAATTTTTTTTATAGTTCTTATTGTAGCTTCATTTAAACTGAACATTTTGCCCAGAAATGTTGAGCCTTCTCCATTTCGAAGGCGATCTAAAATTTGAATTTTGTTTTCCAAAGAAATTGCTTTACTTTTTAGTTTTGTATTTGACATTTTCTTTTAAGATACATAAAATATTTAACAAAATTAAAAAATATAAATAACTAAATAAATATAAAATATTTGTTGGCTTACCTTTTATCTTAATGCGTTAAATTTAATGTAGCGTTCAAAAAACAAATTTGCCAATTAAAAAATTCTTTACCAATCACATGTGATTGCTTTGAAAATTCACAAAATATTAACACATATCAATTGCTCTGACCAGTAAATTTGCTGGCATGCACAAAAAGGGCATGCACCTAAATTTGTGATATGAACATATTTCGCAAAAATTAAAATTGACAAAAAAAATAATTAAGCACAAAAAATTTTAAATCGTGCTAAATTGAATAAAATCGTGTAAAAAAAATAAAAATATTTTATTTTCAAACCGTGTTGTATCAAAGCCGTTTAAAAACAGAATTAGGTGTAAATACGACTATAAAAATATATTAATTTATGAATTAGTTCCTGTTCACTTAAGAATTGTGTTTGTTGAACTAAATATATAATATTATATTTAAAACTTTTTATTTTTAATTAACGGAAATATTTTTTGTAAAGCTGTAACTTGGTATGAATTTTTGCATTGTTGTTGAATTTTTACAAAATAAAAAAGAAACGTCTATCCTCTACCTAGAATGATACCTAGGTTTCCGGGATTGGGGCATATGGATTCACAAACTCAATTAAAATTTGTTTTTCGAAAACTTTTTACTGAAACTATAATTTCATTCAAATATTTTCAGTGGAATGATTATTACTATTTTTTTTTTTAATAATATTTTAACTGAAGATTTTACTTTTTTACAAATATTTGCTATTTTATAATATAATATGTTTTGTGAGTGAAGGTAAATTTTTTTAATAAAATAATTAATTTTTTCTAGTGAAATCATTTCTTTTTTTCGAAATATTTCGAGAGCTCGCATTGTGTTTTGTAATACCAAATTTTTTACTGAAGTTCTGAGTTCATAATCTCATAAATAGATTGGGTTTTATACACGCGACTATTTTTTAAATATTTTTATAGAAATTGTTATTTTTAATATTTTTTTTGTGAATTTTTTTTATGAAGGTACATATATATTTTTTTAGTGTAATATTTTAAAGCTTATTTAATACATATTTTGAGTGAGTTTTCGAACTTTTACTTGAGCCAAGATATCAGCACGTATAGTACGTGGTTTAGTGGCAATCTGGCTTACAATTAAAGTAGAGTTTCGGAACGAATTCCGGAATTGTGGGATTGTAATAAATATATCTTAAAATATGAGGATCGAGATTCACTGCTAACATTAGCATATCACGTATGGACTTTTGAAAATGAAATTGGATAAATTTGCATTTCGGGACGAATCCCGATATTTTGGGCTTATATTTAAAATGTACAGCCCTGTTATCCATTTCATTCCGACACAATTTTTCAAAATCAAAATTGGTCGAAGTCCTTAATTTGGATTTCGAAAATAGTTTGCCCCGATTTTACACACAAAAATATCTGGAAGGGAGACACTGGCAATTCTCTTCTCATGCTTCGTTTGCGTTCACACGAGCAAAATTGTTTTCAGCAACATTCGTTGCTTTTGATGTTTACTTCTTTAGCATCTTGCGGGTCGGATATTTTCTGCAAATCGCGAACATTTAAAGTGAAGGACGTTCGTCAACAGTTTCTTTAAGATTTCAAGGAAGAAGCCAAACCGGATGGGTTAAATAATAAATAATTTTTTGCGCTTGACTATTTAGACACGGAAAGAAAAATATACAGGGTTGGCCATATAGCGTTTGCTTTTTTAACCACCTATTTTTTTCAGAATGGTAACACAAATGGCATGTCAAATGTGTTCATAATTTACTTAAAGGTTTGACATTTACGAAATGGGACGCTATACGCTTGAACGAAATTGGGAAATATTGAAAACCTAGTTCCAAAGTGGTGAGTCTTCTTCTTATTCCGCGGTTACAGTAAATGGCGAGCGTTACCGTGACATGCTCAACGAGTTTTTGTTCCCAAAAATTGAAGAGGATGACATGGACGACATTTGGTTTCAACAGGACGGTGCAACTTGTCACACTGTCAAAGTTACACTCGAACTTTTGGCTACCGTTTTTGAAAACCAAATCAATTGGGCGCCTAGGATTTGTGATTTAAGCATGTTGGACTATTTTTTGTGGGGAGCCGTTAAGGACAAATGTTATGCGAACCATCCAGAGACGATTGATGCTTTAAAACACGAAATCGAAGTTGCCATTCATGAAATTGGAGCCCAAACAATCGAAAATGTGCTTAAAAATTGGGTTGATCGAATGGCCTACTGTAAAGCCAGTCGTGACAGTCATTTGAACGATATTATTTTTCATTCATAAATGACAATGTTCAATCTTCATAATAAAAAAAACGCAAATTTTACATGGCCCACCCTATAAAATTCAACATAGATATGTCCCATAAGTTGTTTAATACCTTCCCACTTTCTTCTTCTTCATCTTCTTCTGAGTGTCACAGTCCTTGTTTGTTTCCTTAACAGCTTCTTGCCATCCACCTTGATTTACAGCCACTTCCCTCCAACATTGCACGCGCATTTTCCTAAGATCAGCTTCCACATCTTCTAGCCACCTTTTCCTCGGGCGTCCCCTTTTTTCTTTCTCCAAATAGGGGAAGATCAAGTGCCTTTCTCGTTGATCGCTCCCTTGGCATTCTAGCCACATGCCCCTGCCATCTAAGTCGTTGAGACTTAATAAATCTTATTATAGTTTCTTTCTTAACAATGTTTTCCAGTTCGGCATTGTGCCTAATGCGACTCTAAGCGGACCATAGATCTTTCGGAGCACTCTTCTTTCAAAGCTCATTAGCTGTTTTGTGTCGTTAGGGTTCAACGTTCATAGTTCACAGCCATATGTAAGCACAGGTCGTATCAGTGTTTTATACATCCCTAATTTTTGCTCACGCGATAATATTTTAAATCTGAGCAACTTCAGATTAGCATTATATACTTTACTAGCAAAAATCATCCTATATTTCCCAAGCAGCGCTCTAATGTTTGTCATCGTTGATTTCTTCCATTTAATTGAAAACCAACACAAAACTTTCTTACATAAAAGAAGATAGCGAACGAAGCATTTGTCAAACATTTTTTGCAGCCAACTTTAAGATTGAAAATACGAATAAGAAGCACAAAGCGTGTCGCCAGTACGGGAGACAAAACCTCTCTCTCTCTTCTCAATCTGTCCTTCTCCCACTAATAAAATGTTTATCTTACAAATGTTCCCTGTGTAAACTGGCACTTTGAAAAGTTTTGCTTTTAAGTAGTCGAAATGATAAGTAATAGCAAATTATAACTAAACATCCAAGTTGGGCGTTCGCCTACATTCTTTTTTAAATCTCCAGTCTCCATAAAGTCCAGTCTGTATTTATTTATATACATAATTTATATATAAGTATGGTATAATTGACAACCTTTATTGGGGGTTTGGCCGAGCTCGTCCTCCTGTTTGTGCCGTGCGTCCTGATGTTGTTCCACAAATGGAGGGACCTACAGTTTTAAGCCGACTCCAAACGGCAGATGTGTTTTACGAGGATGATTTTCATGACAGAAAAAAACACTAGGAGGTTTGCCATTGCCTGTTGAGGCACGACCGCTATTGTTTCTATCATTTGCTGTTTCATATAGGGATATTAGAATCTATGCACTCCCGAATGGTAGTCAGGCATCAACACCAAGTTCGACTATGATATTAAAACCATTTAAAGCTTTTTGATGTCACTAGAAATTGAGAATATCAGCCCGAAAATAAGTCGGAATATGTGGAAAACTTGATAGTAAAATTAATAAGCTTTCCTTCTAAAGAAAATACGAGTAAGGGGGAGCAAGTTTCGGTGCAGATTTTCTCCTCCAATGCTGCTTATTTGGAAAAATTGCCCTATCACGACTCTCAAACTCTAGTTTGGGGATAGTGAGATCTATTCGAAGTTAGGAGAAATACGGTGTTAACTGCCCGAAACTGCTACAATGTCCCTTGATAGATTGCCTCCAGAGGTCAATCTCTTTTAACCTGATTGCACTTTGAGCTGCGAAGGAAATTACGGAAAAATCGATGGGAAGTAAGTGCAGAACGATATTCAGGGCAGCTCTGAGGCAAGTTTTACATGCTGCGGTGATGCCAATGCCCCTCCCCAGTTAAGTGTTATTATAGCCCTTTCGAAGAGCTTCCCACCCAACCAGGCATCCATACGTTAAAATTGGCAAAACCACTGCGCTGTCCATCCATAGCACAACCGGTGGCATGAGTCCCCATTTTTTATCGAACATAGAGTTGCAGGAGTAGAAGGCTATACTTCTTTAGTTTCTAATGGAGTTTGGAGTCAAGTATCACTCCAAGATACCTAACTTCCGATGAGAGCGGGAGAACGTGATTGTTTAATTTGGGAAGTCGAATGGGTGGAAACTTATATTTTCTAACTACACCTAAAACCATAGCAAAGCATGGAAACTTCGTGTGCATGGCAACACGGTCCTCCAGTGCCGTATATACCCTGACTGTTGGACAACTCAAATTGAGTCATCGAGTCTAGATGCCGAACGGCAATCTGTTAAAAATATCCCGAAATCCCGTAACTATTGGTAGCGCTAATATTGGCATCTCTAATACATACACATATGAATTTATACAAATATAAGCAGCTACTAAATACTAACAGACTAGAACAGCTTTACAAGCAAAGTGTAATGAAACTTCGGTGTTGAAAAAACTAATGGTTGTGGCACTTATTGTTTGCCACCAGCACCACCGCCACCACCGCTGTCAGTTAATGGCAAGTACATACTTTAGCTTTACCACTTAAGCACATTATTAAAATGTCAAATATTTACAGTTTATTGCAGCTGCACTGTTTAGATTATGTTGTGGCTCCTTGAGGCAGTTGCAGTAAAAAAGTGCAGTAAAGCAAGTAGGTGAAGTTGTGCTATGTAGGTTAAGGCAGAGAAAGGAAGAAAAAGGCATGGAGGTAAGAAAAAGCAGTGCCACACTTTGTCTTGGCACATGCGGATAGGGAAAATATACACTAAAATACATTTTAAGCAAAAAGGAAATGTGTCGTTCCAGCGCATAAACATTTTAGATATGTAGGTAGCCACCTTATTCCAACTCATGCATTATTTATACCTTAACCTAGCAAATTTACCATTTTCGTTACTCTACATATCTCTACTTTCTTTGCAGATCCATAAACATTTATCACGCGGAGCGTTTGAAGAAATGCCGAGTCGGTTCCTGCTAACCCATTTTCGTGCTTACGCTGAACAAAACCAAGCCAGCTGGCATGGCTAGGCGCACACCGTTAGTTAGAAACGAAATTTCCGCGCGCAAAATTCAATACTTCGTACGCTCTTCTCACATTTGCCCACAGCTTGAAGAACTCAGCCAGCACGGCGTATATTCACTGGTCGCATGTTGCTCCTCGAACTCTCGTCCGTACGCAGTCGCCTCAATGTGGCATAGCTTGAAAGCAAAGTTCTCACACCACTGCAACCGGAAATGCCATGGCCCGTTACAAACGAACCAAATTGCAAGGCAATCGTGTGCACAACTACAACACCGCCAACGATCGACCAGCATATGCGTCTACAGCAGTCGAACTGCATAGATGCGTACAATCAAATTGCAACGATTGCATCGATAGTAGTGCGTGCCAGATAACGTTGGCTACGAAGGTGCGTCGAAAATCTCGGCATCCGCCGCCTAGGCGCCAGTTTTCAATCAGCTTTCATCTGCCTCTACCCGCATTTCAAGCGCCGCTACAGAGCCTACTCACGATCCCGCTTGCGCAATTACTTTGGCTGCTTTGCTGTCTTAGTCTAGCCCATCCCACGGTAGCCGATTGTCCTAGCATGTGCGAGTGTAAGTGGAAGAGCGGCAAAGAGTCAGTTTTGTGCCTTAATGCGAATCTCACACATATCCCGGTGCCCTTGGATGCTGGCACACAAGTGCTCGACTTAACCGGCAACGATATTGCCAGCATACCACACGACACATTTGCTGCGGTGAATTTGCTCAATCTGCAGAAAGTTTACTTGGCCAAATGTAGATTGCGCATTATCGAGCGATTTGCCTTTCGCAAGCTCATCAATTTGGTCGAACTGGATCTGAGCTACAATCTGCTCAGCAGTATTCCCGCACAGGCGTTCGAATTCATATCCGAACTGCGTGAAATCAAGCTCAACGGTAATCCAATTTTGCGGGTGCAAGATGATGCCTTCGGTTTTGTGCCGCAGCTGGTGCGTTTGGAGTTGTCCGACTGCAAATTGGCGACGGTAGAGGTGCGTGCCTTCGCTGGACTCGAGTCCACATTGGAGTGGCTCAAGTTGGATGGCAACAAATTGAGTGAGGTGCGCTCAGGCACAATAACATCGCTTACAAATTTACATGGCATCGAGCTGGCACGAAATCAATGGAATTGTTCCTGCGCGCTACGACCGCTGCGAGCGTGGATGCTGCGTGAAAATATACCATATGGCATACCACCTTTGTGCCGTGCGCCAACGCGTCTTGCGGGTAAAACGTGGGATAAAATTGATCTAGACGATTTTGCGTGTGTGCCACAGATAATTGCCACCGACACAACGGCGCACGGCGTGGAAGGTCGCAATATCACCATGAGCTGCTTTGTCGAAGGTGTGCCGGAGCCATCGGTGCGCTGGATGGTGAAGAATCGGGTGATTGCAAATCTTACATCAACGGGTGACCCAACTGCAAGTCCGCGCACTGCAGCAGCCACACAAGGCCGCAAAACCTATGTGGTAAATATGTTACGGAATGCGTCAAATCTGACCATACTCACGGCCGATATGCAGGATGCGGGCATTTATACTTGTGCAGCAGAGAACAAAGCTGGCAAAGTAGAAGCATCGGTGACGTTGGCCGTTTCGCGGCGCCCACCTGAAGCGCCGTTGGGCGCAAAAATTGTACTGCTTTGCATTTTCATTGCGCTGCTTTTTGTGGTAGTCTCCTCATTTGCCGCAATTTGCTTCTGCTCGCTGCGACGAAAGCGCAAAATGCGACTGTGGAACTCAGTGCCGCCGGCGCGCACAGAGAGTTATGAAAAAATTGAGATGACATCTCGTGTCTGCGGTAGCAATGCAAATGGACCGAATGGTGGAAGTGGTGGCAGCGCAATGGGTAATCGGAAACCTGACTTGGGTGGCGGTTCAACAGGAGGTGGCGCGGATGGTGCTGGCGGCTTCTGCAATATTAATGGCGTTGGTGGTGGTGGTTTATTTCCTAACGACGAAAACGATTACCTGCATACGGCCACTACCCCGCTCAATTGTGGCTCAGATGATGGTGGTGATACTGGTGTGGCGATTGTGAACCCGAGTGGTGGCAGTGCCAAGCGAAATGGTGATTATCGTAATATACCAACACACTGCGACGATGACGAGGACTGCTTGGATGCCAATTATCAGGCCACGAAAACGAATTATGCGGGCGGCAAACACGCAAATCAAGCATCAGCAGAGGCGCTTTGGAGAGCCGTAAATGGTAGTGGCGGTGGGACAGTGGCGGCAGCGTCGGGGATGCGGGCAAGCCCACAAGACACCAGACATAAAGCGAGTGCGGGGAGCGGTGGTGCAGAAGGTGATGGTAGCTTGGGGACACAGCAGTCGGACTTGCATATACCAAGACTCATCGAAATTGGCGGGTAAGTTCGCTTCGAAGTACGATGTGGAGTCTTGCGCTTTTTTGATTTCAACGAAATGCTTAAAAGGCGAAAGTTAAATTTAATATCTAAAAATAAAAAAAAATTTCAATTGATATTAGTAAGGTAGCAGAGCTTTTGGTAGTTTTGTATTAAGCCTTTGCTGATACGTTTAATCGACCCGATGATGTTTTTGTTTTTGTAGATCTTTCATTTTGATTATTGGTAGGCCTTTAAATAATTGGTCTTGTAAGTATAAATTTTCTAGCGGGACCTACCATCTGAATGGCAAGTAATGCAAGTTCTGTCTGTGTCAGACAAAGGGTTAAGAGTATCTAAAAAATTTTTATTATTTTAAGTAATTGGTACGGCAAAATGGGAATAAATAAATACGAAATCCAGTTTGAAAGAAGATCGGAATGTTACAGAGAAACCCAACAGAAACCTCACTGCTGAAGTAAATCTTCTAGTAAGGCAAAGGGAGTTCTACAAGTAATTTGAGCACTCAAATCAAAGGTATTATTCGCATTATTGAGACAATTAAAAAAACCAGTATTTTTTCTTGGTTGAAAGTTGCCCTAAAATTGTAAAAGTGTCAAATTTAAAGAATTTAGGTGCGAAAATTTTCTAAAACTTCTATTTTCTATTTTACTTGTCCGATGCTTACTGTATCAAAAATTGGAGAACAATTTTTTTTTTTTTTTTTGAAACTACATTTTTCAGGTCTCTCTGATTCATAACCAGAACAAATCTCAGCTGATTATATACGATATAACGCATGGACTAAAACGTCTGGGTCTAATATTTCGCCGACTTTACTCAATAATGATGCGTCTGACTTTGTTGGTTTACTCTGTCTGATTTTGGACTTACTCTTAACGACTTTAGTCCACCCTTCGCGTGATTGAGTGACTTCCTCCCCTATAAGCGCATTCATGCGTGTAGTCACCGCGCTTTGTTTACTCATAACATCCTCCTCCACACTTTTTGATTGGTTGATGTATGGTTGTTGCTGATTGAATTTCGCGTCTATTGGTAGTTTTGACAATTCTAAATGGGCGCTCCTTAACTTTTGCTGCGCTTCTCGCCCATTATTAGAAACTGTACGTGTTCTCTTTGGGTGCCTGCTTGGTAGCCTTCTCAGTTACTTCTGTTTGTGTAATTTTATTGATGCGCTCAGTGGGTGGCTTTTCCTTACTGTACATAGCTAGTGCTCTCTGATGCTGCTTATCAATCGCACTCAGCAGGTATCACATGGGCATATTTATGGGTCTCTGCACCTCCATCATATTGATAAGCTCTCTCAGTCGCTCCCCTTCACATATAGCGGATCCTCGCCGGGTTCTTTCTTCGCCGCTTGCACGCCCACGCATTTCTTTTGCTGGTGTGTATCGCTGTTCACTCTGCCTGGCCTGGAGTTGTAGGCTGTTGTTGCTGCTTGTTGGCACGCTCTTGTTCCGGAGTGAGTAATTGCTTTCTCACTGGTCAGTGAACGATTCTCGTTCGTCTCTGAAACGGATTGAGCACATCGCTCGATTTAGCGCATTTGCTCGAAATTTATCAGATATACTGCTGAATAACTCTGAGTAACTTTGCACGTGCCAGATGTCAAACACTTGCGTTTGTTCCGTTACTTATCGGCTTCATTACTTTATTTTTATTTTTCTCTTATCTCACCTGCTGATCTGTAGCTGATGACACACATTTCGGTGAACAGTTGCACTGAGGATAACGTGAAAACACAACACACTGCTCTCACTCTCAGCAACATTTTGCCCTTTTGTTTGCGTGGTTCTCTTATTTAGAACCACCAATTATTAAAGTTGAAAGCCTTAGCTATGGTTTTGTAAATATTTAGCTTATCGTGATCAGGTAAACCTATCAAGCCAATCACTTGTCGCTGCTGTAGCGTTTGAGGACGTACCTATGCACTTTTAGCAGTACAGTGGGCTGTTCTCCACACCTATCATCACTTCTTTATAAGCACTTAAAAACACACGTCTTCACTCGCTTTGTAAACATTCCCATTGTACACATTTCCCTGATGTACATATGAGTTTGTGCACAGCTTGTTGATCTGCGTGTGAATTCCTGCACTTACTTGTGTGTGTGTATGCAACCGTAATGATGGCCTATATTAGTGTATACACTTGACACTTGCCACTTGAAATGCTCAAGTAATAAACGCACGGAAATAACACGTGCTAATTATGTGCAAAATGTGCTCGGTTCGCAGGAGTTGCCAGTCGTTCGCAATGAAGCTCTTTGGCTATTTGTCGCATGCGTTCAGAGTGCTTCCAACTTTATTTTTATCTACTAAGAACAAAGCACACACCTCTGCTTTTCGTGCAATCAAATATAGGTACATTTATATACATTAGGGTGATCACTATATCCAAAATATAGAATCATTACCGTTTGTCCAAGGGAATTTATTGACTATTTACTTGAATACTAGAACTGACTTCTAGACTAGAGAATAATGAAAATCTATACAGAATTAAAATGCAAACTTGCGTCAAACTAAACTAAAAAAAATAGAGTTCAATAGCACAAAAAATTATTTCTTTGAAACTGAGAGAGCTAGGAAGTAAGAATTGGCCATCTCTTTAAAATCATGAAGTGCCCGTTCAATAGGATTATTACGTGCATAATTTGTACTGAACTTATTTAAATAGAAACGAAGAGTTTTCGAAGAATTCTGCGAGGTGTCAGAAAATTAATACATTGAACCAGAAATGGGCAGTGAATGCCATCCTTAATAACACTGAAAACAAACGAAAGAGCAAGAGTCGATATTCTACTTTCCAAAGACTTCAAGTTAATCGATAGCAGCAAACCTGCTGTGTAAGATGGGATAGGATCAGAAAAGTTAACTAATCTTAGCACATATTTTAGAGGAATCTTTTGCCCACGCTCCATCCTGTCGATTAAAAATGTATGCTATAGCCTCTAAATAAACGACAGCACATAACAAATTTGTCTATATCTGATTGAAGTCTCCATACGTCAGTTGTGTTATTAGATTAGGTTACGCTATGGTGGTAGTCGCTCTTTACGTCCAATTCACTCATACCGTACAGGTTCATTGAGGCAACACTGTGCGACACGGAAATCTCATTTATTTTTCTTCGCTTTTATGAAGCGCAAAATTGCTCCCATCACCAAGACAGAAAACTTGCTCTGATTTTAGCTAAGGCTGGACAATTGCAAGGAAAGTGCTGAGCTATTTTACTTTTCCTCATTTCTACAACTTCTATACAATATTCATGGAAGAAAACTCCTAGTCTCAAGGAATGCCTGCCAAATCACCACCTTGGTGTCTCTCAGTAATGTAATGCAACGTATGTAATGCAACGTTGACCTCTTTTTTTTTCCTCAATATTGGGTTTCCATGTAAGTTTCCTTGGTTGTGTGCTTTATAGCTGAAAATATTTTTAAGTCGTCAACATACAACAGAAAATTATAAAATGGGAAGCATTTGCTAATGCCTTTATAAGTAACACAAAGTGTAACGAATTTAAAACACTTCACTGAGGCAATCCAGAATGAATGTTTAGAGGATATGCCATCATTTGTGACCACACAAAATAGGAAAATGCAGGAAAATAGAGCAAAAACCCGGGCGAAAATAATTGTATAACAAAATGATGTGATCTCTCAAATGCTCTCGAAAAATCCATGTAAATGCAGTTGACCGCATTGGAGCCGAACTAAGAAGGCTCTATTGCAATATGCACTAAAAGCGGCGAGATAAGACACTGTGGACTGTTCAGTAACGAATTGTAGAATTTATTATATTTTAAATATTTTCGAAAAATGCCAAATTTAAATGCGAGTTACGGACTGATTTGAAACTATGACCAAAAATGTATTTTTTTTTTATAAATAAAATTAATTTTTTAAAATATTGTTTTGGGGAAAAAGAAATCCATTATTTTCTCGGTAGATGGCTGTAGTGATCGATATCTCGTAAAGTTTCGATCAAACAATTTAAAGTTTATGCTCGCTGTCAAGATGACATTTCACACTAAAAAAATGTTTGTTTGTTTTAATTGCTCCATTCAGTTATGAGCTACAGTGTGTTAACAACGAAGTCAACAAAAAGAAAACTCGGTATATTTCATAGTTTTTCTTTGATTAAAATGAAAATGCAAGCCAGACCGCAGAAATTGTGAATGTTGCTTTTGATGCTGATACTGTAAAAGTAATTACGTGCAATTTTGATTTCGTCGATAACGTGCAGGCCTTTTTGATGTCAAAGGAAATGTCGAAAAGGTCGAAGTTGTCGATGAAATCACAGAAATAATCGCAGTTAACCAAGATTTTAATAGTCGTAGCATCGCCCAAGAGCTAAAGATCGACCGCAAAACAGTTTTAAACCATTTGCGCAAGAAAAACAATAATGGATTTCTTTTTCCTCAAGCAAATATTTTTTGAAAAGAATCACCTTAGACAGAGTTTAAGCTTAAAAAGCCTGCATGAAAGTTTTTAAAAATTCAAATAAATAAATTAATAGAATAAAAGTAATGATATTTTTAATGCTAGTTTCCAGTGTTTGAGTTTGGAAAAGAGTTTTAGCTCTAGAAAGCTAAACCCCTTAGAAGTTACGTTGCAAGAAAATCTCGTAAATTGTACGCCTACTTCATTTTGTAGGCAATGGCAAACCTCCGAGTGTATTTCTGCCATGAAAAAGCACCCCATAAAAAATATCTGCCGTTCGGAGTCGACTTAAAACTGTAGGTCCCTCCATTTGTGGAACAACATCAAGGCGCACACCACAAATAGGAGGAGGAGCTCGGCCAAACACCCAAAAGGGTGTACGCGCCAATTATATGTATATATTGTATATATATATATACTTCATTTTGTAACTGATTACAAGAAATTAGAATCTCTTTTAAGTACGCAATTTTATTCACCTTTTTTTTGTTTTTGAAATATTGAATTTGAAAAAAGTTCAGAAAACTTCGAATTTTTTTTTATATAGTATTGCAAATCTAGTAAAATTTACGAGGCTTATACCACTATGCTTCAGAATTATTTAAATAACTCTGCCAACAAATGTATTTTCACACTCTCCCCATTTCCTGGAAAGCTAACCTATTCGCATCTCAATTTTTTTCGCAAATATCGACTCACCTCCGCTGCGTTGTTTCCGTTGCTCAAATTTTAAGACCACAACATTTTCTGATGAGCCACCCTAATATTCATACATATATTTTATTTTGAATAGCTACTTCGATAGTTGAAAGCTGTCACTAGCCTTTGTTGCGTTTCAAGTCTCCATAGCCAGAGAGATATACCTATTTGCATGTACATCGGTGCATGTTTATGTGTGCCGTTTTGTTGGTAGCTAAATTTAAAAACATCACGTGTCTTAGATCCTCCTGCTTTTCTTGCCTTGCTATTGTTAACTGTTGCCTCAGTTGCATTTAGTAGGTATCACACTTGACTGCAGGCATTTTGCCAAATTGGTTAGCTGCTCATTCACCTCTTGCTGCACACCTTTCCCCCTGCACTTTTAGCTTAACAATAGCCCCATATCCGTGTTTCTGTCGGCTGCTGCCAAACCAGTAGACTTTTTGTCTTTTTCTCTTCTGTTGTTTCTCCCTGTGTGTCTCTCGCTCTCTCTCTCTCTCTGTCCCTACTAAACTCCGCATGTTTATCTCCTCATCTACATCTTTTTGCTAGTGTTTTGTTTTCACTAATTTTGTTGCTACTCTTTCGTGCTCTTTTGTTAATTTACTTCACTATTGGCTACTTGTAGTTTAAGATGTGTGTATGTATTTATGCATGTATGTGTATATATGTGTATATACGCGTATTTTAACTTTTGTTGTATGGTGAGCAATTTCATAGAATATTTCTACTTTTGTTTTTGTACTTTCTCATTTGGGTTGCTGTTCCGCACTATTGTTGCCTTACGGTTTCGAGTGCTGGTTTCAACAACTACCAACTCCAACAAAGAAAAATCTCTCTTGCGGCGGCTTCCTACTTCAAGACAATGGTCGACTAACTTTTGAGCGCGTGTATTTCATGGCATTCATTAATTTGAAGATGCAATTTAAGAAAGTTTCATGTTAAGAAACTTTGATACACGTACATACATACACACATACATGCATGCGTATTTTGTGGTCGATGTGGACTTTGCGGTCGAAGTGGGCATAGAATGCATTCTGCATTTAACTAAAAGTTGGTTGGCTAAAATTTTCAAAATTTATATGAAAATAGCTTCGTCAGGATTTAATATTATCCTACTAGTTAAACTTTTATAGAAACCACTAATACTAAGATTATTTTTTAAAACAATATATGAGACCAGTTGAGTGCGGCTGAAAGCAGACAATATGTTTTTTTTTTTTTTTGTCTTTGTGGCAACATCCGCCTTTTTTGTTAAACTGAAACAAAAATATCAGCCACCTTTAAAGGATGGCTTACCATACGGAAGCGCACAGGTTAGAATCTCCGTGCGTTAAACACCAATGCAAACAGTTTTTTCTACTAGCGGTCGCCCCTCAGTAGGCAATGGGAAACCTATGAGTGTAAAAGCTATTCATAAAAAACCATCTGCCGTTCTGAGGCGGCGTAAGACTGTAGGTCCCTCCTTTTGTAGAAAAAGACGCATAGCATAAAAAAGAGGAGAAGCTCGGCCAAATACTCAAAAAGGGTGTAAAGGCCAAATATATGGTCTATACTTTACTTACTTAGGTGGCCATAACAACCCGTTACCGAGTTACGGCCGACCTCACTAGCTCACTCCAGGCGCCTCTGCTCCGCGCGCGCCTTCTCCAATTCTGTACACCAAGCGAGCATAGGGTTTCCTCCTCCTGGTCTTTCCACCGGAGCAATGGTCTTCCTCTGCGTCGGCTCCCTTGGACTTCGCCCTCGAACACCTTCTTTGCTGGAGCTTCTTCATCCATACGCACGACATGCCCTAGCCAACGCAGGCGTTGGATGGCGATGCGTTGAACCACGTCAATGTCGGCGTAGAGCTCATACAGCTCGTGGTTCATTCTTGAACGGTAGTCTTCGCCAACGCGCACAGGACCGAAGATCTTACGAAGAACTTTTCGCTCGAACACCCCAAGAGCGGCTGCATCGCTTTTGACACTACCCATGCCTCTGCGCCATAAAGCAACAAGTATGATGAGCGTCTTGTAAAGTGTCAGTTTGGTCATGCGAGAGAGGGCTCGACTACTCAATTGCTTACTTAGCCCATAGTAACACCTATTAGCAAGAGTGATTCTCCGTTTGATCTCCAGGCTGATATCGCTGTTGCTGTTAACGGCGGTGCCAAGATAAATAAATTCTGGCACCACTTCGAAAGTATAGTTGTCCGCAATGACGTGTGTTCCTACACGCCGTGTGTTCCGCGTTGTAGACAGCATATACTTCGTTTTACCCTCGTTCACCGCCAGACCCACTCGTGATGATTCCTTCTCGATAGCAGAAAACGCAGCCGTGACATCTCGCTTAAAGCGGCCGATAATGTGGCGGCCGCCGTAGCCGAATGGGTTGGTGCGTGATTACCATTCGGAATTCACCGAGAGGTCGTTGGTTCGAATCTCGGTGAAAGCAAAATTAATAAAAACATTTTTCTAATAGCGGTCGCCCCTCGGCAGGCAATGGCAAACCTCCAAGTGTATTTCTGCCATGAAAAAGCTCCTCATAAAAATATCTGCCGTTCGGAGTCGGCTTGAAACTGTAGGTCCCTCCATTTGTGGAACAACATCAAGACGCACACCACAAATAGGAGGAGGAGCTCGGCCAAACACCTAACAGAAGTGTAAGCGCCAATTATTTATTTTATTTTTAATGTCAATGTCATCGGTGTACGCAAGGAGCTGGACACATTTGCCGAAAATAGTGCCATTGCATTGCCCATCTGCTTTTCGGAGCACCCCTTCCATCACGAAGTTGAAGAGGTTGCATGACAGTGGATCGCCTTTTCTGAAACCCCGAACGGTACGGAATGTCTCGGAGAGGTTATTTCCTACCTTGACGGAGCTGGTTGTGTTGCTCAACGTCATTCTGCAAAGCCGTATGAGCTTCGCTGGTATACCGAACTCAGACATGGTGGCATAAAGGCAATCCCTTATCGGGCTATCGAACGCAGCTTTATAGTCGACAAAGAGATGATGGGTGTCGACTTGCTTTTCATGGGTCTTTTCCAGGATTTGGCGTAATGTGAAAATCTGGTCGATGGTGGACTTACCACTTCTGAAGCCGCACTGATAAGGCCCGATCAGTGTGTTGGCAAACGGCTTAAGTCTTCTACATAGGACGCTAGACAGGACCTTGTAAGCGATGGTTAGAAGACTGATGCCCCGGTAGTTAGTGCAGATCATCGGGTCACCCTTCTTCAGTACAGGACAAAGGACACTGAGATTCCAATCGTCGGGCATGCTTTCTGCTAGCCATATTTTGCAGATGAGCTGCTCCCTATCAGCACATATGGTATATACGTAATGTGAAAATATCCTTCATTCGGGAAAATTTCATTAAAAACTCAAAAATTTTAGTCAGTTTTTTAGAGTTTTTTGATATATCCATCCATATATGCCGTCTTGTACTTTTCCCCTATAAGTGCATTTGTGCTAAAAATGTTTTGTTTTTGATTTTTAATATGAAAAAATTAAAATAATTTTAATTTTATTCCTTTGGATTTCAAAGTCTTCTTATAAGAATATTATTTCCCAAAGTATTAAAAAAAGTATTAAGTGTTTGAGGTTCTATGTTCCATTCGGGACAAAAACAAATGATGGAGATGATGTTGGTAAAAACATCGGAACACTACTTCCTTAGTTTTTAAAGGAGTCATACCCGCAAGACTTTTAAAGTAAACAAAAAGGGTGTAAGTATATGTCCGATAGTCTGAAGAGGTTATAAACCGAAAAATCAACCATAAAGGTTAACAAAATATTATACCTATTCCCACTTTGTTTTTGGGGAAAAAATTGGAAGGAAAAAACATACTACTCGTTGATATAAATCTTTAAAATCCATTTTCGATCCTTTTGTTTCCAATTTCTCTATAGCGAAAACAGATCACAGATGATAGTGGCAACGAAAATCTAATTTGCTGCAACAAACAGAGCGGCAAGTAGATAAAGGTAGTCATTACTTACGCCCCTGTGATATGGTGACGACGGAGCATGGTTAAGTCCACACTACGGGAACTATACAGGCTGCAAAGAAGCGTATGTTTATGCATTACGTTTACGATGAATACAACCTCCGTGATGCCCTATATGCTATGCTTGATTTGCTCCCCTTGGATCTTAAGATACAACAGGAAACAATAAAAGCAATGTGTAGACTCCATAAATATGGTTTCTGGCACGAAGAGGGAACTTCGGGACACAGAGTAATCTTTAAGTTGCTATCGGAGCAGTATCCACTGTTTTTGGCACCTAAAGACGACCTGATACCCACAGTTTCATTTGGAAGGAAATTTGATGTCACGTAATGGAGCAATCCAGAAAGCATTCAGGGAGATTTGACGGATATTTTCTTTACCGATGGGTCCAATGGAATAGGGTCTGGAACGGGATGGTACTTAAACGATAGTAATAAGTATCATTACGCTACGAGAGCAAAGGCAACTGTTTTCCAAAATGAAATTTTTGCCATCCTCAAAGTAACCGAATGGATAATCGAGAGAAGATGGAGCGGGAAACAGATTGGAGTTTTCAGTGACAGTTAGGCTGCACTGAGCGCCCTGGAGAACGCGAAGCAAACCTCAAACATTGTTCATGAATGTAAGCAGAATCTTGTACTTATATGGGTTCCAGGACACTCCGGTGTTCAAGGAAACGAGATTGCCGATGAATTGGCCAACCGTGGACCAGCGGTTGCTCCACAGGGAACAGAGACAATAATCGGAATCAGTTCTGCAGGAATCAAGAAGGGAATCAGCGATTATGTATGCAATTTACATAAAGAGCGATGGTCCGATCTAGAACGCTGCAGAACTGCAAAGTGTTTTGTGACAAGTCTGAACAGAAAACTGTCAAACTTTCTACTAAAACCTGGAAGGAAAGACGTTCGGTTGAAGGTCGGTATTATTACACAGCACTACACATGGGGTCAGCATGTAGCCACCATTGGAATCAGAGAGGACCCGATGTGCCTGTCCCACTTGGAGGACGCGGATAGCACTGAGCACTTTCTCTGTGAGTGTCCTGCCTTTGCTAGAGCAAGGCTACGAGTTTTGGGTTCCGATGTCCTTTGAGTGAGTAATATTCGTTCTCTAAAACTGGAGGATATTTACAGCTTTGCCAAAGAATCTGGAAAATTCTCATAGGACTAAATACCTTTATCTCTGTGTCTATTCTTTAATATCTCTTTCTCTGATACTTTTCTTCTTCCTACCCTTTTTCCAGAGTTCTAAATACAATGCGATTTTTAGCCTGAGTATTTTAGGAGCCACCAAAACTCATGGTGCTCCTTGGCTCGACCTATTCAAATTTCAATTTCAAACTTTCATTTCAAATAATGGTAGAAAGACACAAGATACCACGGGGTCGAGGTGCGTACCTCATTTTCATTCACTTATTCAAATACTATTTTAATTAATTAACTAAATAACTGGCTTAAACTTTCTGAAATTATCGAATTGATATCGTATTAAGGATGTGCGAATTTGTATAGGCTGTTAGATCTTTGATGAACACCCATGCGCTCTGGTATGAATGCTCGCTAGACCGTACCGAAAAATAAGTTCGCTGTACACCTCCACGGGGGAGCCGGTAATCCCTAGAGGGCGCGTTCCCAGGTGGTGGAGAGGGAAACACCACCCAGATATGGGTGGTAGGAGAGTAAACGGTCGAAGACGTAAACATGGCGACATGCGCAGCTCACTTGGCGGCGTAGGTGACCGTACGAACCAGATGAAATGTTTAAATAAAAAAATAAATCTTGAATGACGAAAAAAAAATCATGAAACAAACGGACAAAATGACGGGAAAACATACGGACGCACTTACAGCACGGACTGATATACAAACGAACACGCGGACAAAACCACAGGACAAGCAAACAGATAGACAGGAAAAAGAGACAGACGCACTTAACAAACAGTCGAACAAATGGACAAGACGTACGAGCAAGGATGACTGGCTCACCCTCAGAGGATGAGCTCTTGGCCTCCAGCCAAGAAACAGTTGAGGGCAAAGCTGTGGGCCACAGTACGCCAACAACTATAAATCAACCAACAACATCCGCTAAAGTCATGGGGCAAAAGCGCGATAACAAAGGTCCCTCGAGGTATAAACTCTACCGGAGGTCTCTCGTGCGTAAATTGCTGGAGTCGCCATTGTATATTTTTCGTTAAATCTTCGGATATTAAAGTACTGCGTTGTCCAGAAAGAAATTTTCGATTTTTTTTAATTTATATTGAAACTTAGAATGAACTTTAATCTATTATATATTTTCCGTTTTGTTCGATAACCTTTTGCCATCTTTCCGGCAAATTCATTACTCCGCGCTCATAGAACTTCTAGCCTTTATTTGTAAAAAACTAAACCAAGTGCGATTTTATACCCTCGTCATTGCCGAAAGTTTTACGATTTAAGGAGTTCTGCTAAGACCAAAACAAATGGTAGACCGACGGTGCAAGGTCAGGGCTATATGGTGGAAGCATCAAAAGTTCCCAGCCAAGCTCTCTCAGTTTTTGGCGAGGGACCAAAGATGTATGCGATCTAGCGTTGTCCTGATGAAATATGATACCTTTACGACTGATCAATTCTGGTCGCTTCTCGTTGATGGCTGTATTCAATTTGTCCAATTGTTGGCAGTAGACATACGAATTAATCGTTTGGTTCCTCTGAAGCAGCTCAAAACATACCACAGCCTTCCAGTCCCACCAAGCATACTCTTCTTTTGGTGAATATCAGCCTTTTAAGAGGTTTGCGACACTTTATCATGCTTGGACCATGATCGTTTTCGATTGACCAGTGATAATCCGCTTCAAAAACGGATCCACATCATTGCGTTTAAGATGCATTTCAAGAGCGTTGATTCGGTTTGCTAAATGAATTTCTTTCAATTCATGTGGTACCCAAATATCAAGCTTTTTTACCAGTCCAAGACTCTTTATATGCTCATGAACGGTTGATTTTGGTATATTTAACTTCTCTCCAATCTCATGCAAAGTTACATAACGATAATATTCGATTAAAGCCTTGCTAATGATTTCATCGACATCACTTGGCCGACCTGAACGTGACTCATCTTTAAGCGAAAAATCTCCAGAACGGAATTTGATAAACCAATTTCGACACGGCCTTTTTTTAAGGCTTTATCACCATACAAATCACGCAACATTTTAGAAACCTTCTCTGCGCTTTTTCCTTTATGGAAATATGACGAAAATGCTCTTTTGTGGCTCCATATTAAAATTAACGCCAAACAAACAAATATAAACAAAATTACGTTCACTTTTTTCCTAAGCAAGCAAACAAAGTTCATTGATTCCAAGTACCCATTGGGCCTAAGTTTATCACGGAAACTGGGCCAGGACGAGGTATTATGAGACGCAGTATTATATGGTCCAAGCGCAAACCTCCTTTTTATTCTGTTCCATTCTGTATATTTATTGCACTCAAAATGCATTCCAAAGAATTAAAAGTTGAAGATGTGCCTACGAAAAGGGCAAACTTTGTTATTTGGCTTTGAGTGAACTTGAAAAGTAATTAGTGAATTCCACAGGACAACTTATTTCGGGTTTTTGCAGTCCCGAAATATCGTTACTGGTCACTTATTTTAATTATTTAAGGAACTTCTTTTAAGGACTTTCTAAAACATATCCGCCGCATTGTTACAAAAAAATTAATAAATTACAAAATTTTTACCATTTGGCTGAGATATAAATTCTTATTATTTATTTATAAATTCCTTGACATTCAAACTACGCCTTTAACTTTAATCGGAATCTTTGTGTTTGCTAACCCCAATCTAACTTTTCATTTTAGATCTGAGTCCGCCTCGAGTTCGATTTCAAGTCAAGTGGACGCAGCTGCACGCTTGGGTGGCTACAAACATATTCCCACCTGGACTACCACACCCATCGCCACAACGAAAATAACCTCACCCCACAGCAAGCGCCAAGGAACCGTTGGTGCCAACAACAATGCCTACTACGGCAACGACGATGTCAGCACTTCGGTATTTTGTAGTGGTGACGGTGTCGAAAATGATCTTTTCGACAGCAACTACCCCGATCTGCTGGATATTGCCAAATATGCAGTGGCGCAAGCGACCAACTCCAACAACAACAACGTGCACTACAACGTAGCTGCAGGAGCGGGGAGTTCAACAAATGGTGCACTTTGTACGCTACCGCGGAAATTAAAAAATACCGGCAAATACTTTAGAAGCTCCTCGGATAGTCAGTCACCGCTGCTGGCGGATAATTCAAGCAAATATGGTAGCAGCACACTGGGTGATGCCAGTTTCCTAAATGAGCTTACTTTGGGCAGAAGATTTTCCGCTGAGTCGACCTACTCGAATTATGTTGGCACAGCTACATACACCAGCGGACAGCGATCGAATAGTTTTCTGAATTTGGTGCAAAGCACAAATAAAGGAAATTTTACATTGAGTGGCAGTGGCGCTATCGGAGCGACGGCAATGGGAAGTAGTGGCGTGCGACGCAATCCCAGTTTGCCCTCATCGCCGATACACGATGCACATCAACATCAGCGTTCCTTTAGCTCAGCCGCAACACCATTGCTGGATTTCTCCACGCTCACCTCACGTACGAGTGTCTCCACCACGCCTGCGCCCAGTGTTGCAGCCGTGTCGTCTTCGATGCATCCCACAACGAACACATCGACGGTGGCAGCCTATGACTATCATGCAGCGCAACTAGAACGCTTTCTCGAGGAGTATCGTAACTTACAGGATCAGTTGTGTAAAATGAAAGAGACCTGCGATACGATACGTAAGAAAGAAGCGCCGATGCGTGTGTCGGTGGGACATTCAGCACAACTGGCCGATCCTGTGATGTTCAATGCGGCACTTGCGGCAAGCAATTCACCTGCTACGAACCCCAAAACGACAACGTTGAAGAGCAAAACGTTGCTGCCGGGCCAACCACCCGATCCGCCACCTTATTGGCTGCATCGCAATGCAATGCTTAAACGGCTGAATGAGTCGCAATCGGATATATTCAAGAGCTAATGAGACTGAGGTGAGGTGAAACGATCTGAAACGAAGCAGCCAGGTTGGTGAGCAACAAGGCTTGCGGAGAGCCAAGGGGCGACTATTTTTCAAGTAACCAAACTGGGGGTACTATTGTTGTAGGGTAAAAAAAAGTTGAAAAAAATTGTGACGTCAAACGAGAAGTACTCGCAAAATATATGCATTAGGGTGAATCACTTTTCATACGAAGAAACAAAAACAAAAAAACTTTGTCACGGTCTTTCCACCGGAATTGTAAAATGTATTATATTTTAAGACATTTGCAAAAAAAATTCGGAAAATATTATATTTGGTTTTAAGTGAGCTGGACCTATTTGAAAGTACCTACGAAAATGGAGTTTTTCTGTAAATAAAACTAGATTAAAAAAATATTATATTATTAAAATATTCCCATAAAAATAACCTCTGATGATAAAAAAGTTAAAGCTTAATAGGCCTACTTTAAAATGTTTACAAATTTTATAAACTGTATAAAAATTATGACATACTATAATATGTGCGGGGAAAAAATTGGGATATGAACGGTTTAATTTTTGTGGTTATTAAAAAGGTGAGAGAATATCTTTCAAATAATGCCTTAAAAGCCCTATCCTCCTAAAAAGTCCAACATTTTAATATCGTTCTAGGGCCGCTCTAACATATCAATACCACTCTTGCAGAACGATTTATATTTTGCCTCAAAATAGGCCTCAGTTCAGCGATAACCTCTCCTTTCGAGCGAAATTTCTTACCAGCGAGCATTTTTTAAGTCTGTGAACAGCCAGTAGTCGGTGGGAGCCAAATCTGGTGCATACGGTGGATGTGGGAGCAATGTGTAATTCAATTCATGTAGTTTTGCGATTTTAATTTATTAAAATAAATTTTTTTCTTTGCAATATGCGGACGTTTCTTTGCAATTTCGGCCGTCAAACGCTCCAAAAATGCTGTTGATGGTGTTGAATAGTCGATGAATATTACACCATGCACATCCCAAAATACCGAGACCATCATAACCTTTTCAGTCGATCGAGGTCCACTAGTGGCTTCCACTCAGGTGACGATCGTTTTGATCCGGAGTGAAGTGATGGGTCCATATTTCATCCAACCTCTTCTTGTTTTTGGTCAATAGTGAGAAAATGCGGCATCCACTTTGAACAAAGCTTTCTCATAGTCAAATGTTCAATCAACATAAAGCCAACACATCCTTTTGATATCTTTACGATGTCAGCTAACTCGTGCAACTTCACTGTTCGATCATTCAATACGATTTTGTATATTTTTCTGATGTTTTCTGGCGTTAACGCCTCATTTGGAGGCCACTGCGTTGTGCATCATCGGTGCCTCTACGACCACGTTTGAAGCCCGAAAGTCATTCTTTCATTGTTTTTTATGTTGAAGGAGAGTCCCCATAACACCATTCATGCCTTTTCTTCTCCTGAACGGTATTTGTTCCCATCAAGAAGCAGTGTAAAATTAAAACACGAAATTCGTTTCGATCCATTGTTTTGAAAATAACAAAAGTAACGTCACTCTTAGCAAAATAACTCACGAACTAATGAAATTTTAGTAGCTGTCATCTTAAGGCTAAAGAGGTAAATGCAATAAAACTAGTGCCACCGGGTTTTTTCAGCCCATGTGTTAATAGCAGTCGCCTTCGGCACGCAGTGGCAAGCCTCAGAGTGTATTTCTGCCATGAAAAAGCCACTCATAAAAAATCGTTTGCCGTTCGCAGTGGGCTTATAATTGTAGGTCTCTCCATTTGTGGAACAACATCAAGGGGCACGCCACAAATAGGAGGACAACCTCGACCAAAAAACCCAAAAATGGTGTAAGCACCAATTACATATACAGCCTTGGCCAAAAGTATTAGGCATCCCACTAAAATACAAGTAATTTCTAATGTCACTACCGCAGTGACCTCTGCTTTTTTGCAAATGGGTCGCTAATGTGTTCAACCTTTGATTAAAACAATAAATTTTATTATGGGAAAAGCGCAAAGTAAAGTTAAAGGTATAATTAAAATATTTTGGCATTTTAAATTTGGTAGACAAATTGTGAATAATCTTAAATGCAAAATTATCAAGCGGGTATATATAACTTATTTTTATCGAAAGGCCTAAAAAAAGTGAACTTTGTTACGACAAAAGAGTGGCACTTAAATGAAGAAGGGAAGCCTCAGGTTAAGATTACCAGTTTGGTGGGATGATCGTGGTGCGTAGTCCAATGTACAATTACGCAATTTGCGGATAGAAAATCCCACCATAAGAAACCAAAAAGTGGAAGAAAAAGTGGAAGAAGAAACTGAGTTGAACTCTAACAAGACACTGATCTTTTAAAAAGTAAGATAAGTGAGCACAGCATAACATCTCAAACAACCCTGAAAAATGCTACGACTGAAGCGCCATAAGTACAGCCGAATGTGCCAAGATTGTACACAGCATGCCCCAAGGGATTGCTGCTGTTATCAAATCAAAGAGTGGATCTACTAAATAGAATGTTCATACCCTAATTCCTTTTATTTGTACTGATTTACTAATAAAAGATCTTTCATTACTTCACGTTTTAAAACAAAAAATTCAGTAATTCTCAGGGTACATAATATTCTTGGCCAAGGCTGTATATAAACGGTGGTTAGGTTTCAAGGGCCGATCTAGATTTTGAAAAAAATACAACTTTTTTACGAAATTATTGTCATTTCTCCTTAATTATGATAAAATTGGTAAAGCTCAATTATGCATGGAACAAAATATCGGCCAAATGGCCACCGCGGCCTCGGCGGCACACCTCCATCCGATGGTTCAAATTTTCGATGACGCTGAGGCATAATTGAGGATCTATGCCGTAAATGTGCTGAATTATCTCATCCTTTAGCTCTTGAATTGTTGCTGGCTTATCAACGTACACCTTTTTTTTCAAATAACCCCAAAGAAAGAAGTCCAACGGTGTCAAATCACATGATCTTGGCGGCCAATTGGCATCGCCGCGACGTGAGATTATTCGGCCATCAAATTTTTCGCCATGAAAGAGCTGTGTGACAAGTGGCACCGTCCTGTTGAAACCACATATCGTCCACATCCATATCTTCCAATTCGGGCCATAAAAAGTTCGCTCATCTCACGATAGCGAACACTATTCACAGTAACTGCCTGACCGGCCTCATTTTGGAAAAAAATACGGCCAAATGATTCCGCCGGCCCATAAACCGCACCGCAACAGTCACTCTTTGTGGGTGGATTGGTTTTTTGGCTATCACTCTTGGATTATCATTCGCCCAAATGCGGCAATCCCGCTTATTGACGAGTCCACTGAGGTGAAAATGTGCCTCATCCCTGAAAATTGTTCATTCACTGTTGCCATTTCCCGCCACCATTCTGACCATTAACGACGCTTGAAATGGTCAAGCGGCTTTAGTTCTTAAGCCAATTGCACCTTGTAAGCGTGTAAATGCAAGTCTTTATGCATAATGTTCATCAGCGACGAGCGTGAGAGGTGCAATTGTTGAGCACGACGACGAGTTGGGGTGGACGGCTCTTCAACCATTTTATCGCGAACCACAGCAATATTTTCTGCAGTACGAGCTGTACGAGCATTCACTGGTGTTTTCACATCTCTTACAGACCCGGTTTGCTCAAACTTTTGCACAATTTTTCCCGATTGTAGGCACATTTGGACGATTAAATTGACCGAAAAAATCACGAAGTGCGCGATATGCATTTTGATTTGAACGCCCGTTTTCATAATAAGCCTGAATAACTTTAACGCGTTGCTCGATTGCGTATCTTTCCATGGTTCAAATTGAGTTAGTCTGAAATTGAAAAATGTCAAATCAAATGCAAAAAAAAGGCCTGACGTTTAGGTGTGTTTTACATTCAATATCGGCCCTTGAAATATAACCACCCATTTTTATAAAAACCTTTCACTTTTTTATGAAAAACCATATTTTTTTGAGGTACTTACAAATTAGTTCAGAGCATGTAGGTAGGTGGGTAGTTAAGTTAAATGGTTGAAGACTGACACTCCTGCAGTAGCATTGAAGCGTCGTTTTGATACCATTATGAGACCTCCAACAGGCAGATATCTACAGCCAGCCCAAGCTGTTGATATATGTACATAATGGAGAAGATTGATGGGATTTAGGTTGGCGCACTGCCACAGGCTGTCGAAGAAAGCCGCACCCAGTGACCTTAATCGTCTAGCTGCCAAGCCAGGACATTTAGAGAGAAAGTGCTCAACAGTATTTTTCTCTGAAAGGTTTCCATAGCTTCTGCAATGGGGGTTAAATGGTAACCGTAGCTTTTTTGCGTGTGTACCGATCGTCCAGTGACCGACAAACACAACTATGAGTTTGGAAATTGAATGGCAAGGAGTGCAAAATACTTTCTGAGTCCTTCGTACATCGTATTGGGGCCAATAGGTTTTCGAAATAGCACAAGGGGGAATGGAGCTCCATCTTTTCTGCGCTTTCCTGAAAAATAATTTGTGCAGTTCCCCTTTAACAATTGTCAGGGGGATGCCCATGCCCGGGTAGGAGGTCTATGAGGCCAATTCAGTCCCTCCCTTCATGGCAAGCTCAACAGCAATTTCATCAGCGCACGTAAATTTTAATATTTTTCCGAAATATTTTAGTGGAAATAAGAAAAATACAATACATTTTATAACTTCAGTGACAAATCGATAACTGTTTTCGGTGATTCACCCTAATACATACATATATATAACTTTTTTTGTTTTATAATATTGTACAGTTATTTGAAAACCGTGAAATGTAATTAAGTTATGTTATCTAACAGTAACGAAACATCAAACTCAACTCGCAATTACTCATGTCAACTATATAGTTTTAACTGCGCCAAGCTCTGTAATATATACACACACACACATACAGATATTTCATACCTAAAGGCTAAATACTTATAATCATAAGATTCTCTGTAATTGAAAACCCTAGTATTTAAATTACTTGCCTTACGGCATACGAGTATACATTAAACTATAGTAAAGTAACAGCGTAGACTAGCAACAACTATTAGGGGGTGCATCAAAATGTACTCATGAACGAAAACTCAAGCAACTATTTTTAACTACATACATACATACAACCATTATCTATGAAACACTTACGATCTTGTATTCTTTTCTAACAGTCAACTGCGTGCACATGAGGCATACGCATGTATGTGTGAGTTATCGCATTAAGTCGTTAAAATGCATGAGATCCTCTGTTGGCCAGCTGGTCCTGTTTGGCCGTGCGGCCAATTGTACTTGGAAATGTGAGTTGGCAAACGAAAATATTGTTAATTGTGTGCAATTCAAGTTTAACTTAACACTTAGTTTGTAAATTATCATCACTAAGTAGTATATAATCAAAGATAGTTATTACATTAGGGAGATATAATATAATTAAGGTAATTGAGAATTGAGATTTTGAGAAAATAAGAAATAACAAATAAATTAGTTAAAATACAATGTTGAGTTTTATTTTGTTTACAACTAATAAATATGGAAAATATGGAGACTGGTTCTGAACTACTTGATTACGAGTACATTAGGGCCGGTCGATTTAAAAATCACTCATTGCTCTATGAAAATCGTATTCTAGGGATCAAAATAAGAAACTTTGCCGAAGGAACTATACCTCTAAAACGAATTCTGATGTCCCCCAATTTGGGTCGAACGAAAAATCCCACTTTGACCCATTTAGAGTGCTCCAATCGAGTCCAAATGTATGACCGACCCCACTAACTTTCGACGGCCGATCCACCCATGCCAGTGGCACACCCCTGGAACTCCCCTGGTGGGTTCCCCATACAATCATTTCAAAATATCACCATTTTTGGCCTTTACATGAGAAAAGAAACTAAAAAGTTCGACCCAAATTGGGGGTCATCAGAATTCGTTTTAGAGGTATGGTTCCTTCGGCAAAGTTTCTTATTTTGATCCCTAGAATATGATTTACACAGAGCAATGGGCGATTTTTTTGCCTCCCACAAATCGACCCGGCCTAGAGTACATACTAGTTTACTTTGCAGCTGAAAAAGTTCTGCGTGAGAGAACAGATATTTTTCAAATGGCGTTGTCCCACGAAATTTCAATAGTCGCCATATGCGTCGTGCGTTG
>JAYXIM010032652.1:0-46630 GCA_037575425.1 Anastrepha fraterculus
AGTGGTTACTGTTCATAACCATTATACGTCTATAAGTTAGTTAAAATTTACTACTGCCGGCTCAGTATGTAGAGCTATACTCGTACAGGATGGTCCGTAGAGTAAGTTTGTTTACACTATGCGTTACTCTGACAGTAGTACTCCTTTTCTGCTGGAAAGCTTGACAGAAAGTCGGTATCCGCAAAATGAAATGAATCAATTTAAACTTGAGCCATTGAGAAATATTGTACACTTATGTTGTGTAGCCAAAACAGTGCATTTACTGAAAGGAAGTCACAATGAACTTTCTTGCGAAGTTCATTTTCATGGCGGAGTACAAGAAAAACTAACGCATCTGGAAATTGTGTGAGCGTCGAAAGGCTAATGCATCATCAGAGAGTGACAGTTTGGCCCGATGGCATCAACGACTTGGTAATGGTAATGGTAATAGTTGTACGGGTTCGGCTAAGGCCTTTATGCACTGCGACCAGATTGATCTATTGTCCGCCCTAATTACCTAATTATAATTATTAAGTTTATCGAGGAATCGAACCAGCTCCTTAGGAGTGACCAATTGTAGGTCTTACTCCTCTAGTATGTAGGTGCGAGCCCAGGATTCTGTTTCTCCTGTGGCTTAATGCATCACAGTTCGTGATTAAGTGTTCCATAGACTCCTCATAGCAGAACTCCACATAGTAATCTAAGGCCCTTTTTATCTAGGGTTATTACAGATTTTGCTCTGTTGGTATTGAAGTTCAAAAACTTTTTGGAGTGATTAAGGCCGCTTGTGCCGTTCCAATGTTACCTGATTTTAGTTTGAATCCATTTTTTGGGTTCCAGTTTTATATTAGTTTTAAAGTTAGAGCCGAAAAATGAGGTTTGCCCAATAAAGAGCCCTTCTGCCCCTTTTTTGGCATAATAGTCTGCCCTGTCGTTTCCTTCGTGTCGCTCATGTCCTTTTACCCAAATCAGTGCGTCCTGATTATGAGTGGCCAGTTTGATGAGTGCATTGTTACACTCTATTAGGACCTTTGACTTGAATGTGAAGCTTTGAGAAGCGATTGGTTGTCCGAAAGTATTTTAATTTTTATCTTCTCGAATGCTCTTTTGTATGTGACCTCCACTTTTTTCCAGAGCTCCACAAAGAGAATCGTGGTATCTGTACTTAGTGTTAAGGATTTATGTGCTCTCGGCCCCACTATTCCTGGGCCTACTCCTTGGAGCGTTTTGGACTTTGAAGATGCTGCTAGAAACGCTATTTCGGTCAACAGTGAGCGCTATTTTGGATGCCCAGTGGGGTAATCGTTTTATCAACCGTCTTGGCGATGTCAATTAGACAACCTGGAGCTGCGATTTAATGCCGTTAGTTCTTTTCTTTGTTGGGAGCCGTGAAGTACCGTTGCTAGGTGGAGAATCCATTAACAAACTCAGGGCCTTAAGGCGAATATAGAGCACGCCATGCATGAGATAGAGCCACAAGCCATTGCCGAAGTTTTGGAAAATTGGATTAACTGAATGTGCTACTGCAAAGCCAACCGAGGCAGCCATATGAATGAAAACTTGAACCATAAATAATAAGACTATCTCTTACGAATAAACTGTTAATATTCCGAAAGAAAGCGGCCGCACTAGCGGAACTGGTTGGTGTATGACTACCACCGGGTAGAAAAAGTGTTTTCTGATAGAGGTCGTCCAACGGTAGTTAATTGGTAAACCTCCGAGTGTGTAAAAAGCATATGCCATTTGGAGGCGGCATAAAACTATAGGTACCTCGCAAACAAGAACAAACATGAAGACAAGCTCGGCCAAACTCCCACGAAATCACGGTATCGATTCTCTTTTCTGCCAAAGTCCGTTAAGAGAAACCACTAATTTTTAATTGGACTTTAGATGTGTTTCACTTTATAATGAATAGCAAACAAATTAAAAATAAATAGACCCTTAAATTTTAAATTTCCCAGATTCTTCGTTCAATCTTTCGCAATATGTAAGGGTATACATAGATATGTGGGTATGTACACAAGCTTCCACATAATTGCAGTTGAAAGGTAAATTTGCGGCGGTAAATTGTTCATCGTCGCCCAGGCAGCATTTAATACACTATTTGTACATGAAAAATATATACGTTCAAACATATGGGTAAATATATAAAAAATAAACTGGCATTTTTGCAGCACAATGGTGGCTGTCATGGTTGCAAATTAGCTGCAGCTGTAACTTTGTGCACTACAACAAGAATTGCAACCGCCGAGCCGTATGCAGCGAGCAGCCTCTGCCAGCAATGGTTGGAAATGTCGGCTGTTATAGCGTTGCAACCGCAACCAACTGCAGCGAAAAGGCACTCGAAGCAACTATTTTTCCTTAGTTTTTACTTTTATTTATATTTTTTGAGCCGGCACGCAACATCGCCGCCACAACTGACGGCATAAAATACAATATTTCGCAATGGGCCTTGACCGGCTAGCGGTGCAAATTAACAGGTGTATGTGTGCGTATATGTGTGTATATATATAAATGTATGTATGTATGAGTGTATCTGTGTAATTGTGTTTTTTTACTGCTTCGGTGCCAGCTGCTAGCAACATTTTCTTCGAAGTCAACTCGACTGCCTTACCCCGAAAATAAACCACTTACGCCCACTTGCATAACCATGCCCACTTGCGTAGCAAATTGTGCGAAACTGTAAATCACTCACAATGGAATGTTGGAGATTTTTTCTCTGCGTGTACCTCTGCAGCCACCACCGCCTCCATTTTAAATACCATACAAACCATAGCCGCAACGAGCAAGCAACTGTGCCACATCAAGTAGCAAGTGGCATGTTGAAAAGATTGCGGTTGCAGTACTGGCATCAGCGCGTTGCAAAGCATTGCGCATACAAAGCTCGCAAAAAGCAGCGGTAGAAAAAGCGAAATCCAAATTCAGGCATGCCAGGTAATGAAAGGGTAAGGGTAGTTGGGGGCCAATATGAGACGCAATAAACAACTACAAAGCCTGCCAAGGCAATAGAAGATTTAAAAAAGCTGACGCCGCGTGTGCACTACTTTAGCTGCTTGTGTACATGTGGATGTAAACAGGATGGCATCAGTGGCAACAGTGTTAGTAGTGAAGAATAGGGAGGGGGGTAACAAATAGGTCACAACCGACATAACGGCAAATATAGGTTGGCAGCTGCTTTCACTCGTTCACTCACCCTTTCGCCCCTTCGCCCATTCGCTTTAGTTGCCTGCTGGCATTGTGTGCGGCGCGACCTTGGCGGTTTATGCCATTAATATGTTTTGTTTTCGCCGCCTTTTGCCTTCGCTCCGCCTACCGCAGCCATGCAGAGCGACAGCTAAGTCTACGTACGCTATCCTTTAGATGCTATTCTATACTTAGTTGCACTTTGCAACGTGACCTGCCTACATTGTTATTATGTTGCCGACGGCCATGAACATTAACTCAAAAGCTGTTCAAGTGTTGACGTGGTTTCTGCCTAATACCTAAAACAACAACAACACTAAAATAAAATAATTTTTTTCTTAAAATATAATAAACTCTTAAAAGTAAAAAAAAAAAGTATAGCATTATAACCAGTCATGAGAACGTACCATAGCGAGCCTCATGTGTGTGTGTGTGAGTATGTGTGCACACAATGAACAAAATGCCTCTCCACTTCAAATCATGAAGGAACAAATTGTAATGCTTGGTTAGCATAGCTTCGGTAAAAGATAGACTGAAATATTTTTATATCAATCGAGTGAGTTGTGTGCTATTCGGTTACTTATCTACCCGTTTGCCTGCCATTTTATCTGGACCAAAAGCGAAGTCAGTTCTGACGAGGTTTAGTATCAAAGCGACAACTTTAGAGTAAAACTAATTAGCTTTTATTCTGAACAAAATTTAATGAAACTTCACGACATTTCTACACAACATTAACTTAGTACATAAATGTTGTTGTTGTTGTTGAAGTGGTTGAGTATTTCCACTGAAAAAATCCATTAGTGACCAGCACCGTTTTACTACCACTGTTCTCGTGCGATGATGTTTTGTTTTTTTTTTTTTTTTTTTTTTGATTCTAAGTCGGATCCATTTATTGAGGTCCAAGTATAGCATCAAATTCCTTATGTCGAGGTCTGAGATCTCACTAATTTGCTGTAAGAAAGGCTTACCGAAGGATTGAAGTCGTGACCTAGCATAAGTAGTGGAAAAACTTTCCTGCACCCCATCGCTAGCGATACATTTTTCCCATCTCTCTGGTAATTTTTGGATGCCCCGCCAAAAAACCGTGGCCGTCTTTGGGCGCAAACCAATCATCGAGCCATTTCGTGAGAATTGAAGCGCTGCTCGGAAAGTGCGTGGCCCATCGATGCAAACAAATTACAATCGGAAGGCTTTACATCTGGTGAGTAAGCCGCTTGCACCAGCGGTTTCCAATCGTACGTCTCCACCAATTCCCGGGTCGCTCTTGTTCGATGTGGCGGGGTATTTTCATCAAGAAAAATTACTTTGTGACGCCGATCGGCATATTCTGGGCGTTTTCGATGTATAGCGCTGTTCAAATCGGTCAATTGTCGTTGGTAGCGTGCACCGTCAACTGTTTCACAGGATTTTAATAGCTCGTACCAAATCATACACGCTGATCCCAGAAAACACACAGCATTGCCTTGCGGCCGAAGCGATTTGGTTTTACCGTTGTTTTTGGCTTGTGGCCGGGCAGACCACACCATCGTTTACTCTTGGGATTGTAGAAATACATCCATTTTTCATCACCCGTAACGATTCGATGCAAAAAGGCTTCGTTTTGAACCGGGAGAGCAGCATTTCACAAGTGGTTTTTCGATGTCCGCAAATCATAGTTTGCAGGCACGAAATTCGGTATTTTTAAGAGCGACAAAAATGCATTGTTGTATGAACTGAATATTGTTGACAGATGACAGACGAAAAACCAAGACATTTGGGAAGTTTTTAAAATAATTCTGGTAAGGGTTGCAGTGATGCGTGAAATGTGTGGTCGAGAGCATCCTAACAGGTGATCGTCCTTTGGATTTTGTACGACGGCCATGTGTTTTTTGTTGTAATAACGGGTGATCAATCACGAGGTGCCTTTTTCAATAGTTAAAAAAAAACAAAAATGTAAATTATGTTCAAAACCTTTATTTATCATTTGAAAGGACATTCTTTGACATTTACTTTTTGAATATGACTTCATTCAAATGTTGGCCGCAACTACGCTTAAGGTGGTCCATTCTGAAGGTCCAATTTTCAATCACTCGTTCGAGCATTTCGACTGGTATGTCGTGAATAACACGCGTAATGTTGGCTTCCAGAGCTTCAATCGTAGCTGGTTTATCAGCATAGACCTTGGACTTCACGAATCCCCAAAGAAAAAAGTCCAAAGGTGTGATATCACAAGATCTTGCTGGCCAACTCACAGATGTCGTAGAGATCATTAGATTCAATTTCAGGTAGCAAAAAGTCCGATATCATGGTACGGTAGCGAGCACCATTCACAGTTACGTTGCGGCCATCATCATTTTTGAAAAAATATGGACCGATGATTCCACCTGCCCATAAACCACACCAGACCGTTGTTTTCTCTGGGTGTAAAGGTAGCTCTTGAACCTGTTCTGGTTGCTCTTCATCCCAAATACGGCAATTTTGCTTATTGACGTAACCATGGAGCCAGAAATGCGCCTCATCGCTGAACAAAATTTTGCTCGAAAACAGCGGATCTTCTTCAATCTTTTCAAGAGCCCAATCAGCAAAACGGTGACGTGCAGGAAGGTCATTTGGCTTTAGTTCTTGTACGAGCTGTATTTTGTATGCTTTTAATTGAAGATCCTTCCGTAAAATTGACCAAGTTGTTCCATACGACAGTCCAAGTTGCTGAGAACGGTGCCGAATCGATTCAACGCGGTTTTCACGTACACTCTCTGCTACTGCCGCTATATTCTCAATGCTTCTTGCTGGACGTGGTCTATTCGGTCGATAATTATCCACCAATGAATATTCGGATTCAAATTTGTTGATGGTATGTCGAATAGTGTTTAAGGCAGGCCGATTATGTTGACCATAATGCGGTCTAAGCGCACGAAAAACATTTGTCACAGAACGCTGATTTTCATAATACAGTTGAACAATTTGTAGACGTTGTTGCGGTGTGAGTCTTTCCATGATGAAATGCCAAACGCTGTTCAACAAATCCACGATGACAGTTTGCCACAACTCGCGCGCGATCTGTAAAAAAAAACGCAAATGAAAAAAACTCCTCTTAATGTACCCGTTACATGTAGTTAATTGCTCCCATCTTTTTTCGGCTAAAGCATGATAGTGTGAAGCAATGGATGCTTTTATTGTGTTGAGTTGGGTGGAGACTGCCACTACCTCTGCTATGTCTAGTGTCGAACCTCTTCTTGCTCTAGCTTCTAACTCATCCGCTATCTCATAACCCCGTATGTTCCTATCACCGGTAACCCATATCAGAGTAATTTCAAGTCAACAACTTAGCAGTTCTAGTTCCTCTCTACACTGTAAGACTAGTTTGGATGAAATGGAGTTGGAGTCTACGGCCTTGATAACTGCTTGACTGCCAAAATTTCAAGTACATCGGAGAAATACTTACGGAGATTCTTGACTTCATCCGAAGTAGACTAGCTGGGGAAAGTTGGGCCATAGAAGACTTTAAACAAGTTTTTTGGATTTATTTTCAAAGCATTGATTTTTGTTTTTTTAGGCTCTTCTAAAGCAAAGTACTTCCTAAATTCTGTGCCAAAATTTCAAGTACATCGGAGAAATGCTTACGGAGATTTTTGATTTCATCCGAAGTAGACTAGTTGGGGTAAGTTGGGCCATAGAAGACTTTAAACAAGTTTTTTGGATTTATTTTCAAAGCATCGATTTTCGGGTTTTTACTCTCTTCTAACGCAAAATACTTCCTAAATTCTCTGCTAAAATTCCCCAAGTAGTATCAATCTTAACATAGTCAGCCGTCAAATTGGTAAATAAATAATAAGAGGGCTAAATCTGATCTTGAAAAGCCCATATACTTGCTCGTCATTTATACCGAGTCTTAAACAACCACATGAAATTGGACCCTCGCTAAGCACTGCGCCAAAAATCAAACACACTCTAGAACTCATCCACCTTTTGGACCGCCCCATACAAATTTTTTTCGAAAAGCACATGAAAACCAGCAACAAAAAGGCTCGAAGCAAAGAATGCTACCGGATAAGATCTCTTCACTGGAGAACTACTTAAACAACTGCCCGGTAAAGAAATCTCATTTCTCTCGTATATATTATACAAGTCTATTACGTAATGCTATCGTACTAACTGGTTTTGTTCCTGCCCAATGGAAAGCCGCACAAATAAAAATGATCTAAAATAAACAAGGAAAAGGCGCAGAAAAAGAGGAATCTAATTGTCCTATCAGTTTGTTGCCTATTACCTCTAAAGTTATGGAGTCCATCTCAAAAGAACTATGCCCATAATTGCAGACTTAAAAGGAGTCCCTAATCATCAATTCGGTCTCAGATGAACGTACGTGTTTAAAACGAACAAGTTCACAGACTCGTAAATAGTATTCATAAATTTTTTAAGCGGCTTACTCTGCTAAATACAGGGTCCGGCACTAAGTGCAACTAACTTCAGGCAGCTCGCGCAGTTATCTGTCTTGTAGTTGGTTAAATCACAGTCCAGAGTATTGTTTACAAGAGTAAACGCGAGAAAAGAAATTCAGTAATGGATTTCAAACGTAATAGTGTGATTGATTGCATTATATTGGGCTGGAAAAGCACAACTAGCGATTGTTTGTGAGCTCAAGCGCCTTAAAGCAAATAAAGTTTTTGTTTATCGCACCATTACTCGTTACCATGACACCGATAGTATCGCGAAACGTCACGTGAAATGGTTCAAAAAGTGAAGAAGCGACTTGAGCGAAGTCCCCGACTAAGTGTCAATCAAATAACGAAAGAACTGAAAATATCTGATCATAGCATCTGCCGCATATTGAAAAACGATCTCAAAGTCAACTCTTTCAATATCCAAAAGGCGCATGATCTCACATCAAAGCAGCAAGAAGTCAGACTTGAGAGAGCGATGGAGTTGTTTCGCTTAGCTGAAAGCGGTAAATTTCCGAACATTGTGTTTTATGACGGCAAAAAAACGATAGAGTTTATTTGACCGACCGTTCATACGAGAATTTAAGTCATCGATTGGCCACCAGGAGGCTGCACCCGCCATAGGTAATGGTTTGGGCGGCTGTAACCGCAGATGGGCGCTCGTTTTCATCGAGGCTGGCGTCAAGGTAAATGCGAAATATTATCGGGAAAGTATTCTGGAGGGTACTTTGAAGCCGCGGGCAGACAAACATTTCGGTGGCAGACCATAGACGTTTCAATAGGACTCGGCACCGTCTCATAAAGCTTAAGTGAACCAAGAATGATTAAAAAACAACGTTCCCAATTTCATAACGCCCACACAATGGCTCTTAAATTCACCAGACGCGAATCCGATGGATTATTCTTTTTGAGCCATTTCGGAGAGAAAGGGTCGAACTAAGAGATTCACCAGTCTCGAGGTGCTAAAAAAACCGTTGTACGCGAGTGGCCCAAAATACATGCAAGTCACATTCGGGCAACTTGCGATTCGTCCCTGGACCATCTCAAAGCCATAGTCGAGGCAAAAGGTGGTCATATCGAGCTCCACCCATTAATTATTATACTTTTATCAAGTCCTACTTCAAAGACCGCAACTTTTTTGTTTAACAAAACGAAGAACGTCTGAACTCTATCAAAGTTTACCTGCGTAACTCAAGGTTCAATACTTTACTTGCTTTACACACAAGATCTACCAATCATAAAGGAAACGGTCGTGTACACTTTTGCAGATCACACCGTCTTACTCGCTATAGACTCCCTCCCCGGGGTGGCCTCCCTTAAACTACAGAAAGGTTTTGATAAAATAACCCAATGGCTGAAAGACTGGTAAATAAAAGCTGACTGGAAAAAATCTGTTTAAGTTACCCTTACACTCAAACGAAACACTTGTCCATCCGTCAAACTCAATAATGTAATAATTTCCCAAAATAATGTTACACAATTTTTTGGCTTGCACCTCGACACCAAGCTTACACGAAACTCGTATATTTTCACCAAACGCAAATCACAATTAAACACCGAATCCTATACTGGTTACTCAATCGAAATTCTCAAGCAAGCTCTTACTCTACTTAGCCATTTTAAAACCCATATGGACCTATGGCATACAACTCTGAGGCACTGTTAGCTCTAGCTGAACTCTGCTAACTATAACATCGCAATACTATACTCCAAAGATTTCAGTTAAAACCCCTAAAATGATAACAAACCATATCATAAATACCCAAATACATCGTGATCCTAAATTTCTCACAATAGCTGAGAAATAAAAAAGCTTGCCACGTTTCACAATAAAAGACTTCAATCACACACAAACCTTTTAGCAACAGAAATAACTCTCATTCCATCTCCTTTCACACAATAAAATGGAAGTCAACAATGGAATGGTTGCACCACTGGGTGCTTTTCATATATGTCTAATAATATATCTTAGGTTTAAACAAATATTGCTTAATGTTAGAAAACAGTTTGCAATAAATAAATGGATTAAAAAAAACACAACACATATCGACCATAACGTTAGTATCATAATTGCAGTCTTCAGAGAAGAAATGATGATTATTAATTTCATGCTCAACTACGCTCCATACGTAGTAATCCAGCCGATTGAGGTCTGGGGTGTTAGACGACCATAAGTTCGGAGTTGTGTGTCTCGCTGAAAGATGTTTGGCCTGTCACCGCGTACGCTATCAACCCAGAGTTTCACTACCGTCTCTAGAACCTTAATATAGTATGCAATAGAATTCATTCAAAATCTTTAAGTAAAGAAATGAGGTCGCATGACATGTCCTAGGATTGACATGTCCTAGCCATCTGCCATTCTGATCATTTCTTTAGTTGGTTTTTTGGTCTTGGTCAACATTTTTTTCGTCAGAAAAAAACCTCAGAACCCAAGGGTTTTTGGGTGTTTCATTTTATTTGTAAGACGTCTTGATAGCATAACTCAATGTTCTCGTGTTAGCTCCAAAATAAACTGTCTTCTGCGCAGAACGTAGGATTGATACCGAAGATCTTCATGGGCAGCTCGATAAGACCCTCAAAAACATTAAGCTCCCTTGCAAAGGCCCGCATTGATTTTAAAAGGTTCTCATCAATGATCGCTGGGACTTGTTGACTAAATTCTACAGATCGAGTAGTATCAGAACGTTCGTCCGGTGTTTGCTGTTTTGGGCAACAGATTTTGCATCACCGCATGATGCTTCCAATTCACGACGAACCTTATGAACGAATGAACGGTGTGATTTGCACATATAACGACGATAACTGCATGCCTCTTCATTTCGTGAGTTAGATTACCTCTTGTCTTATCTGAAAAAGAGTAAAAAGAAAAATAATGATTTAAGTTTACGTATAAAATCATGGCCGTTAGTGAAATTAATTTATCAAAAATTTATGAATAAAAGAATTTCAAACAAAATTTCTTTCCACAAACTTCCCCAGTAAAATTTGGCGAGAACATTTTTTTAGTTAATTTTAACCTTCTAACTCCTACTTATATGAGCACTTTCAACCATTCTCAAAACAGCTACAAAGAAAGGTCGTTAAAAAAAGTAATTAGAGTGTTAAGACATTCCACAAAAATTTTAAGCAGATGTTTTTATGGGCAGTCCTCGAAGATGAAAAGCTCGTACGGGTTAAGGTAAGTGCATAAGAGAGCTTAGTTCGAGCTAATGTTTACACATTCGACAAAGATACATTACGAACACTTACACTTATAAAGATTAGGGTGTGCCTATTTGTTTGGTAAGCTTTTTTTATACTTTCAGACATTAGTGTTTGTTTGTGTTAAGTAAGATTTTTTAAATATAGTTGGACTGGGTTATTTATTCTAATAGCGTCCAGTGTATTTTACGTGGGTGCCTACCAATATCGGCATGACTCCACGGCACTCAAAAGCCCGACGGATCAAATCAATTCATTGATCAACACCCCAAAACGCTAAAAGCATTTACGGTACCAATTGGCAGTGTGGAATGGAGGCTTATCTAAACCTCAAGCTAAGAAACTGAACACATGGAAAATCCTTCGCCGTCTAAATACTTCACGTGCATACTGACCTAACATTTTGAAATTCCGACAGGTGGAGACTATAACACTCACATCATACCACCCATTAGTCCAACTGATCCCCACACCCCGAAGATTCTTATTGTCTGAGTTCATCGGGCAATCGCAGAGGACATGCACCCTGTCCACACACATTTTCCTCACTTACAAACAGTTGCCTCTCTTACAAGAATGCATTAAGATACCCGATTTATTCTGACAATACGAAAGTAGAATACTAAATGAGACCTACATGAACAGTTTGAATGCCAATAAAAATCCAAGCACGCTGAACTCTAACCTTGTTCGTCTAAAGTGGTCAGCATATCCGCAATCCTGCCTCAGTTTGTTAATGGTATTTATAGGAAACTAAGCAAATCATAGCTGGAATAGCTGCTTACGAGTATTAGCACCACAGACTACAACATTGCTCTTGCTTTCTGTATAATTTTTTCTAAAATATATATTTTTTTCAAATGGTTTTAACCTTTTTAAGAATAGGTTAGGTTAGGTTAGCCTGGTTGGCAATAAGCCACGCATACACCTTTTGGTCCCTAGCGATACCAGATGGAGACCGACCTCTATGAATACCTGAAGTAGACATCACGTAGGATGTCAGCGCTTTTGGCGAATCTAAGTAGGGCTGGGAGCTCCGCTTTTGAGGCGTCTTCCAGACCCTCAAACAGTGGGGGTCCCAGGCATTTTAGTCGCGTTTTTAATAATGCCGGACAAGCGCACAGAAGGTGTTCTAAAGTCTCCTCAACATCCTCTCTGCATTTTCTGCATTTGTCCGTGTTAGCAATCCCCATCTTGTAGGTATATGTAGCCAATAGATTGTGGCCTGTTAGCATACCTATGATAGTTATGCATTCCTTTCGCGAGAGCGTAAGTACGAATGGAGTCAGTTTTTTGTCGTTAGTTCTACACATGACTTTTGCTGTTTAGTCCACCTAGCTTCCACTTGCCTTTTCATGTGGTCGTCCATTTCGTTGTATATTGTGTTTAGCGGTTTTGGTATGTCGTTCTCTTGTTCTAATGGTAGCCTCACAGCACTTTTTACTATCTCACCTACTATTTAGTTCCCCCTTTTTAAGAATAAATTTATTCCTAATGTATTCAAGCTTACTTTAAAATCGAATTGTATCGATTACAAACTATATATTTTTATCGATCTTTTATTTATTATTCATTAGTATGATTATTTATTTTTTAGCATAACTTTTCTACAAATATATTACTTCGTACAATAAAAAATGATTTTTATCGATTAACGATTCGTATCCACTACCATTTTTTATTGGTTTATTATTTTTTCTTATGCAACGATTTCCAAATGTAATTTATATAATTTGTTCATATCATAAGAGAGGTTTTTTATCGATTTATTAGTTCAATTATTTTAAATTGTAAACTAATTCCAAATATATTAAATCTTACCTTGAAAAAGTTAGTTCTCGATTAACCATTTTTATCGACTATATTCTTTTTTTTGATGTACTAGTTATTATTCATACTTTTGGTGTAAGACCTTCAATCACTCCCTCAGAAGGAGCTGGTACAATTCATAAGCATACTTAACAGTCAATAGACAGCATAGGGTGCACAATAGATCAATATGGTCGCAGTGCTAAAGGGCCATACCTTAACCCTTTACAACCATTAACCATTTGGTGTAAACGTACTTCAGCGTAAAAAAGAAAGTTTTGCATAGATAAACTCATTCTATTAACTATCGAGTTCCATCGTTATATTATTTTATATCCATTTTTTATGATTTACTTTTAAGTAGGAAAGTATTCAGAATATGCTAAGGTCCACCCAGAAATAGTATTAGAAAAAGTATATTTATCGATTTATTATTTTTTAGTATAAAAATCGACTTTTATCGATTATACAGGGTAGGCCATTTAAAGCGGGCCCATCGGGCAACCCTATAACTTTTGACAGGAACGTCAGATCGACTAATGACATAGCGCGTTGGAAGCGTCAGTCCAAGACAATTTTTACCATGGAGCAGTACACTCCAAAAGAACGCGCTGAAATAATTCAGCTTTACATCCAAAATAACTTCTCAATTGTGAAAACTCAACGTGCGTTTAAAAAAAAAAATAAAGTTAAAAGTGCGCCATCCAAAAGCACTTTACAGCGTTTATACGCAAAATTTATTAACCACGGTAGTCTCAGCAATACCAGCCACGCATCCAGACAACGTACACGACGTTCTGCTGAAAACATCGAGGCTGTACGAGCCAGTGTTGAGGAGGCTCCGCGAACATCGAGTTATCGTCGTTCTCAGGAATTAGGCATCGCCAGGACAACACTCAGGCGCATAATTCGCATCGATTTGAAAATGTTTCCGTACAAAATTCAAATGGCACAAAAATTAAACGCCATTGTTCCCTGGAAGGTTGATTTCGAAAAATGGTGATTTTCCGTGGCCACCGAGATCACCAGATTTGACGCCACCGGACTTTTATTTGTGGGGTTATCTGAAATCCAAGGTATACATCAACAAGCCAAGGACTCTAACTCAACTTAAAAACAATATCCGACGCGAAATCGCCGCCATACCGGCCGAAATATTGGCCAAAACGATGGAAAACGCCGAAAAAAGGACACATTTGGCCATCAAGGCCAGAGGCAAACATTTGAAGGATATCATTTTCAAAAACTAGCTGGAACAAATCTCCTTGAATCAAAATAAATGATTTTTCATATCAACACAAAAAAAAATGTTTTTTTCAATGTTTTTTTTCAGAAACAAATGGGCCCGCTTTAAATGGCCTACCCTGTACATTTTTATTAATTTATTATTGATTATTCACCATTTTTATGGACAATGTATTTTTATTGATTAGTTATTAACTTTTATTTAGGGAAACTTGAAACAAAGCAAACTTTAAACGAATTCTTCTTCTTAATTGGCGCGATAACCGCTTACGCGATTTTGGCCGAAATTAACAAAGCGCGCCAGTCGTTTCTTTCTCGTGCTAACCGGCGCCAATTGGACACACCAAGTGAAGCCAAGTCCTTCTCCACCTGATCTTTCCAACGCAGAGGAGGCCTTCCTCTTCCTCTGCTACCACCAGCTGGTACCGCATCGAATACTTTCAAAGCCGGAGCGTTTGTATCCATTCGGACGACATGGCCAAGCCAACGAAGTCGCTGGATCTTTATTCGCTGCGCTATGTCTATGTCGTCGTTAAACGAATTATATAGACTTATTTTTAGAAGATCGATTTTTGGGTTTTTCTTTTTTTCTAAAGCATAATACTTCGTAAATGGGGGAGTCGAAATTCCAACGATATGTTTAAAACATACCATAAAAAAATATATTGCAATTAACCACTTTTTCGATCACTGAGTTTTATAGATATAAATCTTAAATTGTATCTTTATGCTTCGCTACAAAATAAATATACGTTCAATATCGTTAGTCGTTTCTGTTTCTTTCTAGAAAAGGCAAGCATTCTATTAACTCCAAGCAAATATCTGCCGCGGCTGGTCTCGATTTCAACTCGCGTGATTCCCGCTGAAATTGCTTCAGCATTCTTCTTACGGTTTTCAGTCTTGGTTGTTGCCTAAGTGTCTTCCACTTATTCTACCAATTTTGCATTTTCATCAATTAGAGCCTCTAATTCCAAATCCTCAATAATTTTCTGTCGCCTACCGCATTACCGGTGTTCAATACCAATTTCTCGCGTTCTTTCACTATTGACAGCCTCACCGTAAGTACATATTTAAGAAATTTCGGTGGGCCTCAAATGCAGTTCTCTTCGCAAATATATTTATGTAAGTATATAAACATTTATGTAATTCGCGGTTATAGCCTGTTTTGGATGTTTTGTCGAGCGCCTCCTCTTATTTGTGTTGAGCGTCTTCGTGAGTTTCTTCGACAGATGGAGGGGACCTACAATTTTAAGCCGATTTCGAATGGCAGGTATTTTTATGAGGAGATTTTCCATGGCAAAAATAAACTCGTCGCCTTGCCATTGCCTGCCGAGGGACAATCGTCATTAGAAAAAATGTTTTCTATATTTGGAGTTTCAATTTATGCAGTTCCGAATGGAAGGCATGCACCAACTTATTCGGTTACGGCGGCGTCCTTTTTTTTACATAGAAATAGAAAACTAAAAAATTCAATGAATGCTATTGTAATAATTTGGCCCACAAACAGACAATTTTGACCGTGAGTATATTTTTAAAGAAACACAAATTCACTAAAGTAGTGTTGTGGGTCTATTCACAGGACTTACCTATTGCAGCTATCAGTCGAATGACGGTAAAAGTAAAGTAATAATCCAATAATTCACAAGTTTTCTCGGTAGTCTGTTCTTCATTGCTAGACTATCACTGCAGCAGCATTCTCCAAAAATTATGGGGTACGCCTTTTATAATATTACAAGCACAGAAAAGACTGAAAAAAATAACTCTTTTACATTTTTTAATTTTTATATAACCCTCGCAAATTGGAAAGGCATTCATAGTTTAGGTTTTATTACGGTGGTTGTCACTGTCCATAAGGATGTAGAGGGGCACACTTAGACCTGGAGGGCCATTGTGATATCACAACGTCGCACCTACAGGTATTTGAAAGATCTACGGGGTCAAAAGTCCATTTAACAAAACAATAAATACATTTACAAAAATGACTTCCTGAGGTACCTGACCCTTCCGAGAACAAAAGCCAGCCCCTCCCGCGCGCCCTACAAGCATTTGACATACGATAACGGCAGTCGGAATTCGATCGTATCACCTCGTGTACGTTATCTGTTCTCGGCACTCTTGCAAAACCCAAACTTTAAAAGTGAAATTTTATGTTTTTGTGTTCAACAGTGGAGTAAAGAGTTATGGATTCTGAAGCATCAGGTTAGTAATGAATGAAATCAATTAGAATCTTTATAATTTTCAAGTATTAAAGTTAACTTTTCAACCCTATAAGTACACACCTTCTCAAACTACTTTTTTTTTTTTTAAATAATATTTGTTAGTCAATAAGTAATACTATCGAGATAGATCCGGTTAAGATTCGATTGTAATTGTTTAGTATGTACTTTGCTTTGACAATTCATCAAAGAATTTGATCCGGATAAGTCCGGATAAACGGTATTTTAGTACTTTCAATGTTGTTGGTAAAATTTTATGAAAAAGGTCTTTTCCATTACAAGGGATTAAGCGAAATATTTATTTGTTGTAGGTTCAATGGGAACATCGGGAATGAGGATTGTGACTAGAAAATACTTGTTTGACCTCATGAACAATGAAAATTTACCCAACATAGAGGCAAGGCTAAATTTCTTGAAAGATCAGTTTATGTCTATTAAAGGATTCTCTGACAATCAAATTGAGACGTTGAAAAGCAATTTTGCACATTTCAAATCAGAATTTAAAAATCGATGGACTAAAGCTCATTATAAAGAAGCGGTATTCCTAAAAAGTTATGAATCTTGGCTGAACGGAACCTTCGCCATTCCCGTTGTTGCTGACAGTCCTTCAAATCGAACAGGACGACCGAGTAAATCTTTTGGAGATCTGAGCGAAAGAAGTAAAAGAAGAAAAACTGAGGAAATGCGCTCTAATTTTGATCAAAACCGTATCGTGCATGCTGCGCAAGTAGAATTAAGAAAGTCAGGAAAACGAGATGCTTCGAATGTGCTAAAAGAAATCATTACTTCGCCAACTCACGCAACCAAATATAAAAACGCCTATTATCGAACAAAGTCATCAAAAGATAAAATTTGCCCCTTATCTGTCCAGGAAGCAATGCAAATGTTCATCGATGCAGATCTAACACGAGACCAATACGAGACAATAAGAAGAACAAATAAGAAATTCTTTCCTTGTTATAGTCTTTTACAAGAAGAAAAAAAGAAGTGTTATCCGCCACCAGAATCTTGCACTGTAAATAGTACAGGTGCGGAAGCCGAATTGCAACCTTTGGTCGACCTTACCGTTAGACGATTATCGGACTACCTGGAAGAGGTACTAACAACATTGAAGGTCCAAGAATGTGAGACCCTTAAATTAATTTGTAAATGGGGTTGCGACGGGTCCCAACAGACCCAGTTCAAACAAAAGATTGAAAATGATACGGATTCAGATACGAACATTTTTCAAAGCTGCTTTGTTCCTGTAAAATTAGTATGGGTCCAAAACATGGAAAAGACTATATGGGAAAATCCAACACCATCTTCTCCTCGATTTTGTCGGCCTATAAGATTTAAATTTATCAAAGAGACTACTGATGTAACGGAGCAAGAAATTAATCACGTTAATCATCAGATAAACAGTCTGGTTGCAATAGAATCTGACTTGAGTGGCAAACATTATTCAGTGAAACACGAATTTATAATGACAATGGTTGACGGAAAGGTCTGTAAGTTAAGTTCGGACCCCTTAATGAGCTTTAGGAGACAAATAAAATGAAGAAAGTCCTAATCATTTCTGCCAGAAACATTGGAAATGCTCATGCCTGCCGATCCAAACCTAGAATTTTCTTCACTTAGCGATGAAGAAAATCTAGATAATACCATTTGATTGGATGCTTTTTTTAATTGTTTATATTTTTTTATGTTTGATCTTGTAAATCTTTCTTCATTCTCATATTATATTTCATTCAATAAATGTTTTAAGGTCATTATTTTAGTTGGTTTTATTCAGAAACATCCATTAGCACACGTTAAACCCAAAAAATACTTTTGGCCCCTTAGATTGTTCAAATACCCCTATGTGCGTCGGTCTAAGAAACCATGAAATATTGTGCATGTCTACATATAATAAGTCTGTCAGGCAACCAAAGGAGTAAGCGTTTAGACATCGACGGCGCGTTCTGGCAAAAAGGGGATAGCGGCTGAGAAAGTGTTCAAAATTCTCCACTCTTCTATCAAGATTTTGACAAATTTTAATAAAGTTTTATTAGTATATTGCCAAATCTTTAGTCGGAAAAGCGCTATCTAGTGCCGGTTACGGTTAGCAGGCAAAATTTAAAAATTTAAAAAAGAAAAGTTGAGAACGAAGGCAAGGAGTGCAATCAGAATAAAGGATCAAAGTAGGCTCCTGAATAAATAAAAACTTTCGTGATTTCGCACTTCATAACGTGCCGCATGTGCTTTTGATGGTTATGGTGCAAAATGAAACATTACAACGCAACCACATAGTGGGAGAAAGAGACAAAAACAAAATAAGTTTTACAAGTGGTTGAACCGGCTGTGTCTAACGAAATAACCGCTAGCTAATGTTTGAGTTAATTTAGCGACGTCTGTGCGCATAGCAATGAGCTGAAGGATAGTTGTTTGCACTGAGACAAATCCAAAACGATGGAAACGGTGTGAAAGCGTTGAGGCAAAAGTTTTTTTTCGGAAACAAAATACTCGTAATCAAATAAAATAGCACACAAAATGTTCATTTCGGTCACACTTCCGACGTCGATGTCACAGCCGCTATCCGTACCATCACACTCTCCGCCCCCTCGACGAGTGATTGTCTATTTCACCGTCGTGAGAGGTCCACAGGCAAGGCAGGCCACCACTTGAAATGGCAACAACGCCCGCTTGCATTTCATTTGCATGCCTAATGAAGTGGCGCCCGCGCTTTTGTTGTGATTATGTGGCATGTGACAGGGCAGAACGCGCGGACGCCGGATGTAGCCTCGTATTGCAGCCCGTAGGTTAGAGTCACGAAGTGTGGTAGACGGCACAGCATAAATGCCATGCCATGCCATCCGCGATATGAAACCATATGCGCCGACTAAGAGGTCTCGCAATAATTTTATAAAATTATGACTTAACTTTTGACCCGCAACGAAAATAAAATTGTCAAAAAAAAAAAAATATCTGTCACGCTTTGGTATAAATAATAAAAGTGATGTGGTGGACTTGAACGTGCACTGCGGTTGGCAGGCAGAACGGACACGATAAAAGTGCCAGCAAGTGTAAAATTTAATAATACTTTGTTGTAGCAAAAGCAGGCGCGGCGTCAAGGGGACGCAAGCGTTGGTGTGGGTGCTAAGCAATCGAAGGATGGCGCCGAGAACTGGCGTTGAAAATATAAATGAAAAGCGGCTGTTGAATTGTATCATCCCAGCAGCCTTCACCGTCCCTCTGCTTCACAAGCCAGTTCAAATAGTGAGATCGTGGCGTGGAATGCTGCTTCGCCACATCACCTATTTATCAAAATTTGTGTCCGCTGCCTGTCGTTCATTCAATACGGGCACAGGAAAGCCAGTTATGTAAAAATTCTGAAATAAAAGTTATGATTGCTTGACATCGTTGAGCGATGGATGGAGAGCGCCAAGGGCAGCTGGTCGACTGCGCGCTATTCAACAAAATACCGTACAGACACACGCACACAGTGACAGTGGCAATGATGGACACCACTACCACTACCATTGGCTTTATGGGCGTTCATTTAATTTGCTGTTTTATTGTCAATAAGAATGAATCTTATTTAGCTGCGACACAAGCATTGTTTGCGTTGTTATCTGCGGCTTGAAATGCGCCACATAGATTAGGGTGCTACAACTTTGCTACGCTGCTTACTTACTTTTGAAATAAATCTGATGAAATGTATTTACAAAACCCCTCATTAATCCACTAAAGCCCATTGTGAAGATGCAAATAATTTTTAAGACGACGGTAAGATTCTACAAAGCGTTAAGGCCTTAACATGCAGATTAGATTAACGCGGGCGCTCAAATAAAATCTGTGTTTGTTCAAAATTATTGTCCAAATGTTACAAACAAAATTTGTAAAATTCTTAATTTTTTTTCTATTTATTTATTTATTCTTCTGAATTTTCATTGTTTTCGAAGTGAAACTTCTTAGGCGTCGATGGGCGAGCGAGAATGGAGCGTAAAATTTCAAGGTCATGCAACGTTTTGGGCATTTTCGTTCCGCGAGAGAGAAAAAAGATATAACGTAGAGGAAAAGAAGAGGGAGAGAGAGCTATACCTTATATATTTGATAGTAATTTAGCATCATAAATCCATCCATTTTCGGTTGATTATTTGCAGTTGACCGTCTGATATTTGACAGTTTATATTTTGTATTATTTTATTACCGGCATCAGTCACAACGCTCTGTTTAAATAACGGCTTATTTAAGGTTTTTCGTAATGTTAATCCTTCACGTAGGTTTTCCGAATTGTTGCTGCAATGAATGAAAAGCGTTAACCAAAAGATTTCAGATTGCTCAGACTTGAACACAGGGAAATATATTTCGACATACTTACAATTTCTTAACAGCTGAGAGTCGAGCAATCTTTATGGTTTTAATTATTTCGTCTAAGCTCAGATCGTTGCATAGTCATTGCGTACCGTATTTCTTTTTTTTCGCGATAATTGGCAAATGAAGAATTTTTTTAACTAATTTACCTTCTAATATTACGAAAAAGAAACAAATTTGTCCCCGTGTACGTCTGTAAAAAAAAAAGCCGATTGATGTTTAGTGCAAAGTTGGATGTGCTTGCTCTATTGTGAATAGTATGTAAGCAGTCCTATTAGGTAAAAGCAAGACACTTATGCCGAAGCGAATGTTTTTTCAACGTCGCTGCTAGGTATTCACAAGGCAAATTCAGTTTGAAGAATGTTTAGGAATTAACGCAGTTAGGGCCTCCGCACACGGGTCGTATCTTCAGTGGCTTGTCCGCACATAATACAACTATCTATCGTAAAAGTACAAGTTGTCAATATGTCGAGCGATGAAGGAGAATTTATTTGTAAATTTTGTCTATTTGTATTCTCTGCAAATCTTGCGAATTTATTTAGATATATATTCTTTCTCTCTCTCTCTCTCTTTCTCATTCTCTCTCGGGTCTTTCTCGGGTCTCTCTCTCTCTCTTCTCATTCTCTCTCGGGTCTCTCTCTCTCTCATTCTCTCTCGGGTCTCTTCCTCTTTCTTTGTCTGCCTTGAAAGTTTCACTTCTGTTATGTGTACTACACTACGCTCACTTTTTTTCTTTATAAAGCCAACAAACAAAACAACCAACTAACAAGAATCATATAAATTCAAGTTTTAAACTTTCTTTTTAGAAAAACTTTGTATGAAATTTTATAGCTCACTAAATTTTAGGATAATAAGGTGCAAGTCTCAAGTTGCTGCGGGAAGAATTGCTTGTCACTCATTGAATGCGTATCCTATCGACGACTCAGGAGGCCGATCGGGGAATGCTCGTCAGATATGCAGGATAGGTGGAAAATACATAAAATCCCACTCGCTGCCCAAAACAAGCAAAACATCTGATTGGAGGTGCTGATCGTATTCTATCACCAAACTAGGGCAGGCAGGCTAGCAACCTACTTGACTGATATTTGCTTTGCTAACGAATTGTCAACTACATTGCCTCGGATATCAAACACAAACCCAACCGCCTAACACCTTTGGCTGCCGTATTAACATATTCAAATTGATGAAAAATTCCGTGAATTTTTTATAATTTTTTTTCCTTGACGGTGTTGCGCATAAAAGTAAAACGAATTAAAAAACTGACCAAAATTGTTTAAAAAAGATCTCGACTTTTACTCGAAAATACCCGAAAATCAAAAGAACTGACCCAAAACTTGAAATTGGCGACTGCTGCAAAAGAAAAGTAAAACGATTGGCGGTCAATAAAAATATCAGTACAAAACAAATTAAAAACGAACTTCCTTTCAATATAACGAAGAGAAGAATGTTAAATACATTTTGGATCGGGCTAAACCAAAACGTATCCTCGTTTTCTTGATTGGCGCAAAAATCACTTACGCGATTTAACAAAGCGCGCTAATCGTTTCTTTCGCGTGCTAACCGGCGCCGGTTGGGCACACCAAGTGAAGCCAAGTCCTTCTCCACCTGATCTTTCCAACGCAGTTGAGGTCTTCTCTCTCTGCTACCACCAGCTGTTATCGCATCGAATACTTTCAGAGCTGGAGCGTTTGTATCTACTCGTCATGGCCCAGCCAACGGAGCCGCTCAATTTTTATTCGCTGCACTATGTATATGTCGTCGTAAAGCTCATACAGCTCATTGTATCAAAAATCTTCCAAAGGTTCAAAAATCTTCCTTCCAAAGCGTACGCCTTACTTTAAAGCAGCTCGATTTGAATTTTCTGAAATAAATGTCATTCCCCGAATGATGAATGTCAATCCATTAGTTTTAGCGATAAAAAAGTTTAAGTAGGATTGACCTGGTAGAAATCAAAAGTAGGTATTAGAGAGCTCTTCGCGAACAACGACAAACGCGCTATTCGCTGATAATAAGAGATAAAAGGTTAAAAAAACCATTAAGTCTCTGAAAGTCGGCACGCATTTATCTCTCATCAGAAGTGATTGAAACTGAAACTTTAAATTTGAATGGTCGAGCCAAGAAGCACCGCGAGATTTGGTAACTCCTTAAACACTCAGGCTAAGAAGCCCATTGTATTTAAAGCTCTTAAAAGTGAAAGGGTAGATAGTCAAGGAGGAAAAGAGAGAAATAATTGGAGGAAGAAGAAAAGATAGAATAGAGGAATAGAGGCAGTTAGACCTGTAAGAATTTTTTAGATTCTTCGATGAATCTGCAAACATCCTCCAGTTTGAGAGAACGAGTTTTACATCGGCACCTAAAATTCGTAGTCTTGCTCTAGCAAATGCGGGACACTAAAAGAGATAATTATCTGTGCCGTCCACTTTCTCTAAGCAAGGCAGGCAAATCGGGTCCTCAATGATTCCAATGGTGGTCATATGTTGACCCCATGGATAGTGTCCTGTAATAATAGCCGAACATCCATCAAGCGAACATCTTTTCTTCCTCTTGCAGCAGAATTAAGCTTACTCTTTTATTTCTGTTATTTATTTCTGTTTCTCGCCTTATCTCCTCTCTATTATCCATTCTGCTACTTTCAGAATGGCAAATATTTACGTTTGGAAAACAATTGCCTTTCCTCTTATAGCGTAATGATACTTATTACTATCGTTTAAGTACCATCCGACTCCAGACCGTTTTTCATTCTTGGACCCATCGGTGAAGAAAATATCCGTCAAACCTCCTTGAATGCACTCTTGCTCACATTGACATCAAATTTCCTTCCAAATTAAACTATGGGTATGAGGCCATCCTTAGGTGCCAAAAACCGTGGATACTGCTCAGATTTCTCTATGTCCCGAAGTACCGTCTTCGTGCCAGAAACCATATTTATGGAGTCTGCACATTGCTTTTATTGCTTCCGCTTGTGTCTTAACATTCAAGGGGAGCAAATCAAGCATAGCATATAGGGCATCGCGGAGACTGTATTCATCGCACCCGTAATGCATAAACATATACTTCTTTGCAGTCTGTATAGTTCCCGAAGTTTGGACTTAACCATACTCCGTCGGCACCAGACCACGAAGGTGTAAGTGATGATTGGTCTCATAAGTGCTGTGCGTATCCATAGGACCACAGCAGTTTTTACACCCCAGGTTTTGCCAAAGGCTCTTCGGTCTTTGAAAGATCCTCAATGTGCGCGATCAACCTTCAGCGAAACATGCGTTTTCGTCATTTTTTTATTCAAGATTACTCCTAGATATTTAACTTTCTCAGAGAGCCGGAGTGTCACACCTTTCAGTGTTGGAAGACTAAATCCATGTATGTAGTTTCTGTTTTCTCGTGAAAAAGTCTAAGGTAGTCGGATTGACGGAAAGACCTTATGTTGTGCACCAGTGGTCAAAGCCTTCTTAAGGATTTATCCGATGTTAGCGCACAGACGTCGTCCGCATATGCTTGGATATGATACCCGAGTTGCTGAATCTCCGTTAGCAGAGAGTCTACGATGAAGCACCACAGCAGGGGAAAAAGAACATTGCCTTTGGAGCGTCCTTGCTTGGACCTGACGGTAGCTAATTCGTCACTGTTTTCCCCAGCGGTTAGCAGCCCCTCAGGATTGATTACCACGTCCACTATACCTATAAGGGACATTTTTATATCCACTAAAATTATTTTATTTCATTCATTCTCTCACGTCACAAATGCTTCGCAGTTCAGAATATGGAAAAGAATACACAATTTAATTTTTTTGCTGACAGAGAGGTAGCTAAAATAGTTTCAAGAAGGTAACCTTTGGATTCTGCTTTTTTCTGATTTGGCTAAAATATTCTTCTTCACATAACTACTCTACACGATATGAAGTGTTACCTTTTCAAAACACCATAACTTTTTTTGTGTGACATTAGTTTTTATTGATTTCAAAGACAAAATTGTTCAAAAATGATTACAATTTTAACATATATTCACTTTAGCTCGATATAACCACCTTTTGCCTTGACTATAGCTTTCCAACGGTCAAAAAAAAGTTGCATGCTGCACGAATGTGATCTTGAGGCATCTCCTATAATCGCTTTTTTCAGCGCATCCATACTGGCATATTTTTTAGTCCTCACCTTGCTCTCCAAAATAGACCAGATGGTATAGTCCATCGGTCTTGCGTCTGGCGAATTCGAAAGCCATTGTGTGAACGAAATGAAGTGTGGAACATGATTTTTTAACCATTCTTGGTTCACACTGAGTTCAATTTATGAGACTGTGCCGAGTCCTGTTGGAACGTCCATGGTCTACGACCGAAATGTTTGCGTGTCCACGGCTCTAAAGCAGCTTCTTAAACATTTTCCCGATAACAAGTCGCATTCACTTTGACACCAGGCTCGATAAAAACGATTGGAGAGCGTCCATCAGCGGTCACTGCGGCCCAAACCATTACTTGCGATGGGAAATTGCTTCGAGTGGCCATACTTAGGCTCAAATTCTCGTATGAGCGTTCGGTCAAGTAAACACGATCGTTTTGAGTGTTTATGAACGGCTCAATTGGGACATTTTTTTCATCAGAAAACACAATGTTAGGAAATTCGCCAAGTTCGTGCTAGCGCAACAACTCCTTTGCTCTTTCGCACCGAACTTTGTTTTGCTAGGGTGAAAGATTGTGTGCTTTTTGGAACTTGTAAGCCTTGACCTTGAGCTAATTTTTTAATATGCGTCGAATGCTGTGATGCGATATTTTCAGTTCTTTGGCCATTTTTCTTCCACTTCGACGTGGATTTCGTTCAAGTCGAGCCTTCACTCTCCGAACCATTTCTGGCGTTGTTGCGGTTTCTTTGGTCCACCTCCATAGCGTTTTGCAATGCTACCAGTATCATTGTAACGTTTTATAGTGCGATACACAAACATTTTATTCACTTTGAGGTGACTGAGCTCACGAACAATGGCTGGTTGTAGTTTTCCAGCCAAATATACCGCAATCACACTATAACGTTTGAACTCCATCACAGAAAAAAAAATTCAACAAAACTGAGATGCAAATGCTTTTGATGGCTTATAAAGAGTATATTGAACTGTCATTAGAACAATTTTGACGTTGATGTCATGAGGTATTTTACAAATACAAGCAGTGTGAAGTTGGTAACACTTCATATCGTTCACCCAGAAACGTCTGAACAAATTTCTGGCAGTGATTAAAAAATAGAGCCACCATTTTTTCAGAAAGTGATAGAAAATTTTTGATGAAAGGATCAACATCTGTAGCCGTGGTTTTCGTGGAAATCTGTCTAATATAATTTTCATTTATAGTAGCGAAACCTTTTACTTTCTAATAAACTAAAAACTTTATTTCATCTAAATTCTTTATCATTATCATCCCTAGCTTACTTACTGTCCACATGTACATATACAGTCGCCATTATCACACATATATAAGTACGAGAAAGGAAAAAAAAAACAAATGCTTTGCCACTCAACTTTGATAAGTTTTGAAATTGTAAAAATGTGCACAGCATCATAGAGTGGCTGTTCGTGGTGTTGCATGTGCCTTGTAAGGCTCTCGAACAATTTTGTTGTCCGCCTTACTTGCCAGTGTAAGCTGCTAGTTTTCGCTTGAATGGCTGTCATTTGTTTGTTTATTAGCTGAAAATGAGTTTCATTTGGAAGCTTTAAAAGATTGCACTCACATTCTTAGACCAAAAACAGCTGAAGTGATGGCTGGTCATTCTTCAATATCAAAAGAGGATTTTCTTTATGAAATTACTCTCATCACACACTCACTGCAGAAGCAAATAGATTCAGCATTCGTACATATTTTCAAGTTATTTAAGCTTGACAAACTTGCATAGCTACATATGTATGCATTTATGTAAATATGTATAGGTACTAACACAAATACGTTTTAGTCCATGTAGAGTGCTGGTGCTTGTATTTATGCATATAAATATAATGACATCTTTCCATGCAAATGTTTATGTGGGTTAAGATGCGTTGCTCACAGTGTAAATATTTTCGCTTACGAGTACTGAAACTTAAGCTTGTTCCCAATATTTTCTCTTTTCATACTCCAGAAAATGTGCACATGCATATTTATTTATTGACTCATATAAGTACTATGCACGCACACACACAGGCGCATACATATGTATGTTCTTAGGAGGATAAACAAAACTAACTCCTACACGGGAGTAATTTTCGGGTGCATCCAAAATTTATGAAGTACATCAGGCAACAGCGGACAAATTTATGAGCAACAACTGCTTCGAAATTGCTTTAGTTGCGCTGTTGTGAGCACAGTGTGTCTTAGCACACTTGCAAGTGAAGAAAAAATGAATTGAGGGAGAGAAAAAGATAAGTGAAAGGGAAAATAAAATGTTGAACTTGAAAAAAAAATATTAAGTCACTGGGGTAAAAGTGGAACAAATTATACATTTTCTGTATTTCAAAATATAGTGCGATAAAAATCATTTTTTTTTCTTATGGAGGATAAATTGTATGTGTACGTAAAATTAAAGATTCTATATAGTAGATGCAGCATTTTAGTCAGTTTTATCATTCAGTTAATTTTTAATTTACTTTAAAGTTTCAAAGGGGAAAAGCAAATAAAGGCTTCGGCTAGATAGGCTGAGGTCTCGTTACTAATAGGTTCGGTTAGGTTAGCCTGGTTGGCAATAAGCCACGCATACACCTTTTGGTCCCTAGCGATACCAGATGGAGACCGACCTCTATGAATACCGAAAGTAGACATCATGTAGGATGTCAGCGCCTTTGGTGAATCTATGCAGCGCTGAGAGATCTGCTTTTAAGACGTCCTCCAGACCCTCAAAAAATGGAGCTCCCAGGCATTTTAAACGCAACAAAAGCTACTTTGGACTAAGCACGCAACTGAGTAGTTAAGTCTTCTCTCGATGAACAAAACTAACACTCTACATGACTCTCATCATGCCCGTCCTAACGTATGGCGCAGAAGCGTGGACGATGACAACATCCGCTTAGGCGATGCTTGGAGTGTTTGAGAGAAAGATTCTGCTTAAGATTTTTGGACCTTTGCACAACGGCGAATATCGTAGGCGATGTAACGATGAGCTGTATGAGCTTTACGACGACATAGACAAAGCACAGCGAATAAAGATTCAGCGGCTTCGTTGGCTGGGTCATTTCGGCCGAATGGATACAAACGCTCCAGCTCTGAAAGTATTCTATGCGATAACAGCTGATGGTACCAGAGGGAGAAGAAGGCCTCCTCTGCGTTTGGATAGATCAGGTGGAGAAGGACTTGGCTTCACTTGGTGTGTCCAACTGGCACCGGTTAGCACGAGAAAGAAACGACTGGCGCGCTTTGTAAAACTCGGCGAAATTCGCGTAAGCGTTTACTGCGCCAAACAAGAAGAAGAAGAATTCCAGAGCCGAAACAAATTTTATATTTGGAGAATGCTGAACTTAATTTGATAATATGTGAGCGAATTTTTGAAAGTTTTTGTTCTCGCTTGACAGCCTGTAGGTGGATATTTAAATAATGTTAGCCGTATTTTAAAAAAAAGTTAAACCTGAAAGAATCTGAATTTAAATTTTTTTTATTTTAAACCAACAACTAGGCGCGTATTTTCAAAAGCATTTCACCGGCCGGCGCAAAATTAATCATCCAATTTTAATTTTGAATAACTTTTCTACTAAATAAAGAAAATAATTTTGAGCGATGGAAATCATTATTTTTATCTTTACGCATTTCATTGCTTGTCTGCTCATGTACTGCAGCTGTTTAGTTCACAAGTGCCAAATATTATTGACGTACGATGCCATTTGCGGAAATTATAAATCTTCCGATGGGGTGATTAATTTTGCGCCACCTTGTGCAGAATAATGTACAAGTTTCCGGAAAGCGCTAATTGACCAATACTTTATGCGATTAAATATTTAAGAAAGCGTACAAGCAAAAAAAATCGGAATAAAAAATCAAAAACATTTAAGTTTTGGACTTCATGCGCCAGGGAAAAGGCAGATATTTTTTGTGATAATCAATTTTTCGAGATAATCTTGTGGTTTTTGTGGTTGCCATACAAACTTTGTTCTCAAAATTAAAGAATTGTCGTGGTGTATTATATAGGGTAGTTGAATTTCAAGGGCCGATGTTCAATGTCAACCACACTTAAACGTCAAGCTTTTTTCTGCATTTCATTTGATACTTTTTAATTCCAAGCTAATTCATTTTAAGTCATGGAAAGACACACAATCGAGCAACGCGCTAAAGTTACTCAGGCTTATTATGAAAACAGGCGTTGAAATCAAAATGCATATCGGGCATTGATGAACATTATGCATAAAGACTTGCATTTACACGCTTACAAAGTGCAATTGACTCAAGAACTAAAGCCTCTTGACCATTTCAAGTGTCATCAATGGTCAGAATAGTGGCAGGAAATGGCCACAGTGAATGACCAATTTTCGAAGAAAATCATCTTCAGTGATGAGGCACATTTTCACCTCAGTGGATTCGTCAATAAGCGGAACTGCCGCATTTGGGCGAATGATAATCCAAGAGTGATTGCCAAAAAACCAATCCACCCACAAAGAGTGACTGTTTTGTGCGGTTTATGGGCCGGCGACATCATTGGGCCGTATTTTTTCCAAAATGAGGCCGGCCATGCAGTTACTGTGAATAGTGTTCGCTATCGTGAGATGATAACGAACTTTTTACGGCCCAAATTGGAAGATATGGATGTAGACGATATAAAGGTTTCAACAGGACGGTGCCACTTGTCACACAGCTGACGAAACAGTGGCTCTTTGATGGCGAAAAATTTGATGGTCGAATAATCTCACGTCGTGGCGATGTCAATTGGCCGCGAAGATCATATGATATCACACCGTAGGACTTCTTTCGTTGGGGTTATTTGAAAGAAAAGATGTACGTCGATAAGCCAGCAACAATTCAAGAGCTAAAGGATGAGATAATTTGGCACATTAATGGCATAGAACCTCAATTATGCCTCAGCGTCATCGAAAATTTGGACCATCGGATGGAGGTATGTCGCTGAGGCCTCGGCAGCTTTTTGGCCAATATTTTGTTCCACACGTATTTGAGCCATACCAATACAGGGTTGCCCATATTCGACGGACCCATCTGGCAACTCTGTATATTTTGACGGAGACGTCAAATCGCTTATTGACATACCGCGTTGGAAGCGTCAGTCCAAGCAAATTTTTATAATGGAACAGTAGAGGCCACGCCAGCGCTCCCAAATTGTTGAAATTTACATTCAACAAAAGAAGTCAATTGTGAAAACTCAACGTGCGTATAAAAAATTAAATAATGTGAAAAATGCACCTTCTAAGAATACCATTAAACGTTTCTATGAAAGGTTTTCGACTGGTGATGCTCTTTCTAATCCAAAGAGGCCAAATCAAAACCGACCAAGGCGATCGGATGAGAATATTGCTCTTGTACGGGCCAGTGTTGAGACGTCACCAAGGATATCCCAAAATCGCCGGTCTCAGCAGTTGGGCATTTCTCGGACCACTTTACAACGAATTATCCGCATTGATTTGCATTTATTCCCTTATAAGATTCAATTGACGCAAAGATTGTTGCCTGCGGACAAGCCTCGTCGATTGGAATGGGCCCAAAGAGTAATCGAAATGGCTGAAGATGACGAGCAATTTTGGAACAAAATCATCATTTCCGCTGAGGTTCATTTCTTATTGAATGGGACGGTAAACAAGCAAAATTGCCGTATTTACACCAATGAAAATCCTCACGAAATTCAAGAGATACCTCTTTACGACGAAAAAGTCACTGTTTGGTGCGGCGTTAGTCCGAAAACGATTATTGGGCCGTTTTTCTTCGAAAATGAAGATGGGCAAGCTGTTACCGTCAATGACGAGCGTTATCGCGATATGATAACCACTTTTGTGATGCCAATTATTCGTCGAAAGCGTATGAGGCAGTTCTGGTTTCAACAAGACGGCGCTCCACCACACACAGCTCGCACCACAAGCGATTTTTTGAAGAAATTGATTCCTCGTCGTTTGATGACGAAAAATGGCGATTTTCACTGGCCACCGCGTTCGCCCGATTTAACGCCACCTGACTTCTTCTTGTGGGGATATTTAAAATCAAAGATTTATATTAATAAGCCAAAGACCATAGAAGAGCTCAAGAAAAACATCCGTGAAGAAATAGCCGCTATTCCAGCCGAAATGTTAGCTAAAACTATGGAAAATGCTGTAAAACGGGCACAATACGCCGTACAGGCCCAATGCAGCCATTTGAGACATATCATATTCAAAAGGTGATGTCAACAAATTTACTTGAAAACCAAATAAAATGATTATTATCGTCAACATCAAAAAAATTGTGTTTTTCTTTGACTTAAAAAAAAAACACATGGGTCCGTCGAATATGGGCAACCCAGTATTATCATAATAAAGAGAAATGGCAATCATTTCCTAAAAAAATTGTATTCTATTCAAAATCAACACCGGCCCTTGAAACTTAACCACCCTTTATATACTGTCATTGATTTTTCTTTATAATATATGTACATACTTTATTTTATTCAAAAATTTTAATTTAAGCCATAATTCAGCGAAAAGCAACACCGTGCATTGAAAGTACTAAATACGTGCACTAACATATTCCTGTCTAATTCTAAATGCAGCCAGCCGAGCAGCCAGCTATCCATCCATAACATAACACGTTCTAGACGTGCTCGTGTTTATGCACATGCCTTGGACGTCTTCGAAAGTGCAAGATGTTGCTGTGTGTGTGCTTATACTCGTATTCGTAAGGGGATAGACTTCTTTGCGCTACTATGCGCCCAAAAGCATACTTTGAGAAATTTGTGTAACCCAAAAACACAGGAGGTGAATAAACAAACAGCGAGCTGTTTGTTGTTGCTCTAAAAAACAGCAGAAGCAAAAATGTATAAAAGCGAAATAAATTAAGAATACGATGAAAAAACAAAACAAAAAAACGTGAATTGCGATTGACACATGACAGCCCACAGTGGCTTGCGTCACACGAACCGACATTTGACGATTGGCCTTGTGATTGACAAGACACACAAGCACAGCAGTCAAATCGAAACTCAATTAACGGCAGCGCTGCACTCAAATGACTCTGGCTGCACATTTAAAGAGCCGCTGCCTTTTTTGCATCAACTACTAATTACTATACATACACACATACATGCATATATGCCATTTCAGTGGACTCGTAGCACTCCGTCCGTCTGCACACTCACAACAACCTTGAATGTAGAGGCCAAATTTGTTGAGTGTTTTCAACTACAAATAATGGCTGAACAGTTAGCAGATTGCGAGAATAGCCGTTGGAAAAATAACGGGTATTTTTTTTACACTAGTTTTTTTTACTTTACCAGCTTTCGTTAATAGTCGTTTGTGCTCTTATGTTTTTTTTTGTTTTTGGTAATTTTTCCAGCACCTCTCTGCTACCTGGTATGCAAAATATCCGCAAAAATGCTTGACCCACTCCCATGTACTTGTACTAGACAACTCGGCAATTCAACTGCTGGTAGATACTTTGCCACTTGCCTTTCGCCACTTTAATTTACACCCCAGGCGTTGAAGTGCTGCGTTCTATGTAGTGTAACATAGTTTATCGAGGTAGATGAGCAGTGAAGTGGTTTCTCCTTTTCACTTTTTAATTCATTTTGAAAATCACTTCTGTGCGCTTGTCGATTATGCTGGCAGCAAATGTGCGGTTGTACAATTGAGGTGTCAGCTGCTACTCAACTGCTGGCCAAGTGACCAACTAGCCGACGCAGCCACTACTTGGCCGACACTACTGCATCCTTGACACTCTGCGGTCGGCCGCGCTTGACTGGCCTGTCCTGACGGCCTGTTGGCTCCAGTTGCTCGGTTGCTCAGCTTATTTGTTTGCACAGCCTGTTAACCCATTCAAATTTTTTATACCTTCGTGCTTGTGCTCTTGTGCTGTGCATTTTTTCGCCCTTCACTTTTTTGTCATTTATCTTTAACTTTTTCATTTTATCTTTGTATGTTTGTACTCTTGTCTCTCTGTCTTCTTCGTCTTATTTGTTTGCGTTGCTTTTGCCGCTGGAATTTTAATGAATTATCAACTTCATTACCGTCATCCCCTTGTACACACATACAAACATACAACCACTCACGACTGAGTTGCTGTTAACCAGTTTGTCCAATGTGTCTCCTCTTCGCTGTGTCTCTTCCTCATACTGATGCGTCAAAGTTTTCCTCTACGCCTCACACTTTGCTACTTTGCGGTAAATGCTTTCCGCCAGCAGCCTGCATGTTTGTGGCAAAGTCTCGTAGCTTCTTGTTGTCATTACAGTTTCACTGCCAATGGGGTTTTCTATAGATTGTTGCCTTTCCAAGCTTCTTTTCTTCATTCACTTTCGTGTATTAGTTTACTGTTGTTGCTTTCAATGCCAGTGGCACACTTGTCGACAACTTCTGCGCTGCCGCTTCGCTGAAGGTCAATGCGAAGATGTGCAAGACAAGTCCATATTTTGCGGTAGTTTATCTGCGCGCCGACACAATTTCACTCTAGCGCACTTACCACCCCACAGAAGAGGCAAACAACATCGCAGACAAACAGCTGCTGCCGATGCCGCCAATTGAAATTCATTAAATAAAGTTGTTGACTTGTTGTGTTGAGTTGTGTTATGCGAGTATCCAACCACAGTACAATACATCGTTGTCCCAGATGTTTTTGCTTTTCAACTCGGCTGGCCTTGTTCAGAATTTAGGTTAACTAATGATTCTACAAGAATAACAATAGATTTCAAATGAAATTTTTGAAGAGACAAAAACAACTAAAATCAAATTCGAACAATAAAACCTTTAATCTTATTGAGGTAATGCGAATATTAATCTCGTTCTCAGGATTTATTCGCCCTTAGGTCATCTTAGAATGGAAGTTATGTAAGGGCAATTTGCGGCAAGGGAGTAAATTTCAGCCAACATTAACAGAAGCAAAAAGAAGTAAGGATCCTTGATTGGTGTGCTAGTTAACTAGAAAATCGAGCTTTCTCATTGAACATCACAAACAAACTGCATTGTGTGGGCTTTTAAGACGAAATATATGCAATAAAATGTACGGTCACCACCATAAGCTATGATGGCTTCACATCTTTCAGTCTAAGGTAGGTAGGTTAGATGATAAGAGTAACCCAGGTACACTAAAAGTAGCACTTACGTGCCGTTTTGATACCATAATGTGGTCCTGCGAAAAGATAGAGGGAAAAGAAAACCGTCTACAGCCATCCAGCGCTGTTCAAGTAGTGGAGGAGAGAAAAGGGATCTAGGCTGGAGAATTTCTTCAAGCCATCCCCAAAGGGAACGCTAAGGAATCTCAAGCGCCTAGCTGGCAAAGCCGGACATTTTCAGAGAAAGTGCTCAACAGTATCTTATCCCCACAGCTTCTGCAATTGGGGTTGTACGAAATTCCAAGCTTCTCCGCATGAGTACCGATCAGCCAGTGACCAGTGAGCACCGCAATGAGTTTGGAAATGGAATGGCAGGAGATTCCCATCACCCTAAGCATTCTATTTATATCGTATTGAGGCCATAGTGTTTTCGAAATAGCACACGATGACACAGACCTCCATTTGTCTTACGCTTTTTTTAGAAAGAAATTATGTAGTTTCCCTGTAACAACGGTCAAGGGGACACCAATGCCTGAGAAGGGCACAAATGAAACCGGTGCTGTCGACCCTTTCCTGGCAAGCTCATCGGCAATTTCATTTCCCTCTATATTCCTGTACCCAGGAACCCAGATAAGGGAAATGTTTCCTGCACGTTCGCCGTGTTTGAGTTCCTCCTTACAGTAGTTTACGAGAATAGAGCTGCAATACGGCGCCGACAGGGCCTTGATTGCAGCTTGACTATCGGAAAAAAGATTTATGTATCCTTCCCAATAGCGATCCCGAAGCATTTTGCATGCTTGCAGGATCGCGAAGATCTCTGCTCGAAAAACGCTGCTCGCTTCCGGCAGTTTAAAGGAAACCGAAATACTGGCTGATTTAGAGAAAATCCCCGCTCCCACTCCAGATTCCATCTGGGATCCATAAGTGGAAACAGAGCTACGTATATCCGTACCGACTCTCTGCTCTTTCCAATCTTGCCTGCTCGGAAAGATAGCCCTAGCACAACCCTCAAAACCCAGTTTGCGGATGGAGTGATCAGTGCGAAGTACAGAGAAGGAAGGGGAGTTTTGATGATACTATGTCCGACAGGAAGTTTCCTCCGGGGGCCAATCTCCTTCAACCTAACAGCGCTCTGAGCAGCAATGGATTTAACTTGTAGATCCACGGGAAGTAAGTGCAGAATGACGTTGAGGGCAGCAGTATGGGACATGTTCTACAAGCACCAGTGACGCGCACACGTGCAGTTCTCTGTACTCTCTCTAGTTTAGTGGTGTTGTAGCCCTTCTAAAGAGCTACTCACCAAACTAGGCCACCATATGTCAACCACTAGGCAGAATCAGTAAGTTGTACATCCAAAGTACGACACGAAGCTTGAGAACCCATGTTTTGCAGAACATAGATTTACAGGAAACAAAAGCTATACGGGCCTTCATAACTCGATTTTCTATGTGCAGCTTCCAGCGGAGATTGGGGTCAAGTATTACACCAAGATCTTTCAGTATTATTTTCTGTTAATTTCTGCGCACGTTTCCTAATCAGCCGAATTTATTCTGATAACTGTTCGAGCGCCCATAGTTGTTTTCCTTCGAGCTTTTGCTTAACTTTGGCCCAAACATTTTGAATACGGTTGGCATCAGGCGGCTATGCAGGCCAATCCAACTAATGGCAATGATGCGTTTTGGTACATTTTTTTCATTAAATCTGCATTTAAATTGGCGGTAAACACAAATAAACCGCCGAATTCTTTTCTATTAACAGGATTTTTAACAGCTCGTTGAAGTTGCCGATTATCAGCGGAACACCAGGACCGACGTGTGTAACTATTCGCCTAAAAGAAAGATTCACCCGTGAATATTATGTTTGCCTGTTCGGCATTCCCCTTATCCCGTGCAAGTATTTTTTTCAATGTGTGATTAGATTATTATTGATCGGCTGTTTGTGCGACTCGAACAGATCTATTGTGCAGCAATGTAGCCCACTCGAACAGTTTTAGGCTATTAATAAATCCTAAAACAGCTGTAGGTTTAATTTCTCCTAGTAGAAGTTTGGTTCTATAGCCCCATTTCCTAGGTAATTTAATCTACGTCATGCCACTGCTGGGCAGTCGCATTGAACGTGTTCTGCTGTTTCTTGTGCCTCTTTGCAGAGTCTACAGGAATCGTTTTCTATCAAGCCTATATTTTTTATGTGATAATTAAGTTTACAGTGTCCTGCTAGTAGTTCAGTGTAAAGTTTTGTGACATTTCTGCTTAGGTTAAGGATTGCTTCTGCCTTTATCCGTTCTGGATCTATGAGCGATTGCCGCATGCCTGATTGGGCTCTCCAGTAATCGATTAGGCCTCGTTGTTCCTATTCATGTAGGAAGGCACTTTTGAAGGAATTTGAGGTCTCCTGAACGCAAACGTCTACGATTCGATATGGATACATTAACACCACCTTTCCACAAAACTGCTTTAGCTTTGGCTTTGCATCAAACACATTAATGATGTTCTTATCTTGCTGTCGAGAGATTTTTTTAGACCTCGTCAAATGAAGTCGTCAACGTTATTAACTTAGGTATACCGCTGTACCCATTTATTTATGATCCTCTACGACTTCTTTAAATATTTTGCTGCAGATACACGTGCCGTTTTTAAACCTTTAGGTTGCGTACGTAGGAACACTGCTTCAAATTGTTTTTCATGCGCGGAACTCATTTTCTAAAACAACGTAAACCTTCTCAATTTCTTAAAAAACTAACAAATTCTACTACGGATATTGCGAAAAAGATACGCCATTTAGCAGCATTTACATTTTTTTATAACGGAGCTCTAAGTTTGAATTTTGGTGGTCGCGCTAGACAGCGTCAAAGTCAAAGCTTAAAACTATTCTGAAGATTTATAAAAATTCTACAAAGTTCTGTAAATATCTCAAACTTTTTAATCAGAATTTAAAAACAAAATTCAGTACGCAATTTGATGGCACATTAAAGTGTTGAAGATGCTGCAAATTGGCTGTTAATATTTTTTTTACCGAGACGGTGTCAGGAAAATATAGTTATATTATAATGTTACATACTACTATACTTAGTTACATGATCACCCTATTCCTATATTATACCTACTCTTAATTCTAACTTAATCTTACTCTTATATTTAATTACTTATGCTAACTCTAATGGAAAATTCTAACTTACATCTTACTCTTATATTTAACTTACTTATGCTAACTCTAATGGAAACCTAATCATACTAGCTTTACATACTCATTCTCATTAAATGCAAAACATTAACATAGCTACCTCAAGCTAACAGGCTTTTGTAAAACTGGAGCGAAATAAAGTCTTTGCACTCAGACATACACACAACATGCATTCCTATATTCATTGCTAGCTTTACTTTCTCCCATTCTCATTAAATGTAAAATATTAATATAGTTAAGCTTTAAGTTAATATTGATTTATTGTAAAACTCTGGAGAGTGTATATAAATAGTTTGGCACTAGTGACAAAAAGAAAGTTTTAACTAACTGTTTTCACTATCATTGCTTAAATGCAGTGAGTGCAAATTAAGAACCTATACTCAATACTGCCGAAACCAGTTATAGTTTATCGATAAAAAATATAATTATCAACTATGGATGCTTCCGAATATAGATGTTTGCGAATTGCTAAATAGACGCAAATATTGTAGACAGTCTCGTCACTATTTCATACCAAGCTATGATTTCGTGAAGAAAGCTTACTGCTTGTCTTTGCTTAAAGTTAGACCGAAAGTAGTAATAATCACTTCGTGCGATGGACCAAAGTATCTGAATCGAATATCACAGGTCTAAGATGACGCTATGTATTTGAAGGACCAACCCGATGTGATTTGTTATGGACTATTAAACCGTATGAAACCATCCAGGGGTCGGTATTGAAAAAGTCAATAAAGAATATTATTTATCCATTTTGAGAGATGTTGTACGCCGCAAACGGCCGCAAATGTGGGAAAACAATTCTGGATTATTTGACCCAACATGGCCTCGTGCGACTTCTCTTTGTTTCCCAAGTTGATGTTACCACTTCGTGGAAGGAAATTTCCGTCGATAGAGGAGATCAAAGAGAATACGACGGTGGAGCTGAAGGCCATCCCTTCGTCGACCTACCAGGGGTGAATGGAGAACTAGGATAAACGTATGTTGCTTCTGACGGGTCATATTTGTGAATGTGAGACTGAAAATAAATTTGCCTGAAACTTGACTCTGTTTTATTTTATTTAAACATATCCACTACTTTCTGATCATAAGGTATCAGTTATCCAATTTTTAAAACAGTCAAGTGATTTGTTCAACATTGATTGTGGGTTTTGAGTGGCATCTCTTGAAATGAAGAATTTTATCATCAACAAATATACCATTTAAGCTGTTTCTTGTAGTCCACAAATCTGAATAAAGTTTCGCACTACCTGCGTCGATTTTTCTTATATCACAAGTACGAGTTTTGCATACAAAAAACTATTCGCGGAACATAACGGAACTATTTATATTTTCTTTGATATATTGTGCATTCAACAAGTGATTTTAATCGCGGATAAAAGCACGTGTTGTTAAAAAATAAAATGGAATCTTCGAACGCTTATAAGAGGCATATTTTGTATTTTTTATAAAAGTGGTAAAAATGCAACAACTGCTGCTGCAGAAATAAACACTGTTCACGGAGAGGATACCGTGAGTGTAAGGACTGCGCAAAAGTGGTTTTCAAAATTCCAAAATTCCGAAGTGGTAACTGCAACGTGGAGGATGCCCCGCGCCCTGATCGTCCTGAAGTCTTTAACTACGTCGCCTTGCTCGAACTCGTGGACGCTGAGCCAAATTTGACATTGTCGATATGATAGCTCAGAGGTTAAATTCATCGCATGGAACAGTTCACAGGCACCTGCTTCAGTTGGGAAAGGTTTCAAAGGTGGAAAAATGGGTTTTTCGTCGCCCACCAGCTGCTGCAACGGCTTGAAAATGAAAGTTTTTTGAACGTATCGTTACTGGTAATGAAAAATGGGTCCTTTACAATAATCCTGTTCGCAAACGCCAATGGTTAGATAAAGATGAAACACCAGAACCGACCCCTAGAGATGGCCTTCACCCCAAGAAGATTCTGCTGTCTATTTGGTGGGATATTGCCGGTATTATTTATTTTGAACTTCTGGAACCAAACCAGACGATAACTGCTGATATTATTCCCATTAGCTATCAAACCTGAATTAGGCACTTAAAAAAAAATGACCGTCTTTAGTGAATATACGCAAAGGGTTGTTTCACTACGGGCAAACATTAGGCAAGCTGAACGAGCTCGGATGGGAGCTAATGCCGCATCCACCATACTCTCCGGATATTGCACCTTGTGATTATCACCTTTTCCGTGGACTTCAATCCCATATGAGTAATAAGAACTACTCCCGAAAAGAAGCTATAAAAAGGGATATCGAATCATATTTTGGCTCCAAGGACAAACAAGTTTTTGTGCAGGGAATTAAAAATTTGCCTAAACGTTGGGAAGACATTGTAAATAATGAAAGAAAATATATTATTGCTTAATAAATACTTCATACATCTTTTTTATTAATTTTAAAACCACCTTTAAAAAACACACGAGCTAATGGACTGACCTGATACCTTCAAAGCCGGAGCGTTTTTATCTATTCAGAAGCCATCGCAGCTCCACGATCTTCATTCGCTGCACTACAAGGGTCGTTTCAAATATGAATTCAAAAGTAAAAACCACTTAATTGTCTGAAATAAACCTTCTTTTTTGTTTTTGGACATAATCCGCTTTAGGTTCATATACTTTGTCCAACGCCTTTCTAGTTTTTTGATCCTTTCCGCATAATAGGATTTGCCCAAGTCTTAGAAATAACCACTCGTTTCTGCAATCACCTGCTCGTTTGAATAAAATCTTTTTCCGCCAGCCATTTCTTCAAAGTGGAGAACAAATTGTAGTCCGAGGGAGCCAAGTCTAGATAATAGGAGGGATGTGAAATGAGTTGGAAGCTTATTTCCATTATTTTTGTGACCACAGCTGCTGAGGTGTGGCTGGCGCGTTGTCGTGATGGAAAAGGACTTTCTTGAAAATCACTCGACTTCCTCGATTCAGACGAATGTCAAACGCAACGAAATATACCGACCTGGCTGAAATTTGGTGTGTGTTCGTTCAAGAGATACTACTAACTGGACATAACCTCGATACACGCCAGTAGTGCCACCTCGCTAAGAGGTGCAAGAACCTTTCAAACAAACCTCATATATAAACCATATTTCGATGTAAAGCTCATACGGCTCTTTCTTTCATCGCCTGCGATACTCACTGTCGCCAACGTTTAAAGGTCATTCCTCCGCATAATCTTTCTCTCCAACACTCCTAGGCGCACTTTATCGGTTTCATCATCGTCCAAGCTTCTGCGCCATACGATAGGACGGGCGTGATGAGAACCTTATAAACTGTGGGGTTTGTTCGACGAGAGAGGATTTTACTTTTCAATTGATTGCTTAGTCAAAATCCTCCGAGATCCTCCGTTGGACTTTAAGGCTGACACTATTCTCGTTCATAAATGAAATCTCTCACAACCTCGAAATCATAACTGTCAACAGGGACGTGGATACCGATGCGCGACTGGATCGATGTTAGGAGATGCTTCATTCAAATGAATTTTGTGGTCATCACCTCTCTGATATCCAATATTTGTGAAAGGTAAAATACTTGGTGAGCCAAGCAGTGAAGATCACTGATTTATAGCAGTTTTTTGTAATCTCAATTATGGCAAACAAAAATCGGCAATGAAATGTTGCAAGGTAAAATTCTGAATTATCATCTCGGCAAGACCTAAAGAAATATGGCATTTTTTCTTCTTTTGTGAATGATGTTGGTTGTCCTACTGAGAAAAATAATGTTTTAAAATTTTTTTTTAATTTTACCTTTTTTTAATTTTACTTCTATTTTCTTAATTTTATTTTGTATAAATTTTCTCAAGTCACTTGGATAGCGTCGGTTCATATAATAAGAAAGAATCACACTGTGGGCTCACTCATTGAGTCACTCACTTATTGGGGATGTCCATACTTGCTCACAACATTCCACCCAAAGCTACGAGATTTTCATATATTTAGTTTTAATAATGAAAATAAATTCCGCTTTTTGCTGAATCTGTTAGATTTTCCTATCAAAACCAACCAAATTGAAGTTGTTTTTTTTTTCTTTTAATTGTTTACACTACTAAGCTACTGTTACTTTAAGTTACTATACTTCCGCTAAGTGTAGCATTTTGAATCAGCCTCTCCACTGTGCCGCACTCACTCTCCTCTCCCACTACTTGGCCACTCTCTACGATATGCCACTATTTCATGAAATTGGAAATTCACTTCAAGTTGTTCACGGATTCATTTGCACGCACACTACTACACGCAGCACAGCACAAACACTTGCACAGATTCAATTCAAGGCGAGTTGACAAATCTGAATGGACAATTCAACTCAGCGAAACTAAACTTGGCAAAATTTCATTCAGCTCAATTGAGAACTTACAGCGTTTACATAAGCCCGCCATTCATGTTTATTTTCAGCATCTCTTAATGAAATAATTTGCAAAACAGTTGATGTGCGCAAACTGTGAAATGCAAGCGTGAAACTTGTTGTGAATTTCAAACCCAATTTACCTTTTTGCATGATGTTGCATAAATTTTACAGTTTTCGTTTTGAAAGTCAAATTTATTAGATGCTCGGAATTCGTTTAGCCTTGAACTCCGTTTGCACGATTGCGTGGCAAAATTTAATGAACAGGGCAACTGTATATGGCAGGGGGCAATAACGGCGTTCACAAAGGGGTTATTAGTGAGAGAATAATGGAATCGAGATGTGTAAAAGATATGCACACTTAAGTATTCAATGTAAGTGAAGAATTTAATTGAGCGATTTTTGACTGGGTCTCTGACATGAAACACGAAAACTCTCTTCAAAAATCAGGATAACTCAACATAACTACATGGAAAGATGGGATACCTCCTGCCGAGTCCAGTCGAAGAAAGTTTGGCGCTTCAAATGATCAGGAGGCTTCAAATATCATAGATCTTGTACTAAGTAGGCTGGTATCCTAATGTACAATTCGCCATAATGTAGAGCGAGAGATTTGAAAATAATCACTTAAGCGACTTAGGCAGGATTTAACAATCCAATCAAGTCATATATTCCTTGTGCTAACCAGCACCAGTTCGACGCGCTGAATGTAGCCACGTGCTTCTTCACTTGATCATTCCAATGCAAAGGAGGCCGTTTTTTTGCTCTGCCACAACCAGCAAGAATCAGCATCGAACACCCTCAGAGCTGGAGCGGAGCCACCGTAACTTTATTCGCTGAACTATGTCTATGCAGCTAATTTTTCTATCACCTAAGATATTCGCCAATCACCGAAGCTTACGGAATCAAAAGTTAGTTTAGGTTGACCTGGCTGGCTGAAAGCCATCACATAGACCAACTGGTCCTTAGTGGTACCAGACGGAGTTTGACCCTTACGTTTCCTTGCACTAGGCTTCTTGTAATAAGCCAATCGTCTTTTGCCAATCTAAGTAAGCTCTGAAGCTGTAACCCCGAGAGACATTATAACTTCTCATATTGTAGAACTCCTAAACATTTCATTCGGGTTCTAGCTAATGCAGGGCGAGAACATAGAAGGTGTTCAAGAGTTTCCCTCTCTTCTAGTTCATTGCAAAATCTGCAGCTATCATTGTTTGTAATTCCCATCTTGTATGCGTGTGCCGCTAACAAATTGTGGCATGTCAGTAGAGCTACGATAGTTCTGCTTTCCTTTCTAGATAGGGCTATTTTATTTATCTGCATTCTCTGTATACATGATTTTCGCGGTTTTACAAGTGGTTAGATTATTCCACCTCCTGTCTATCCGAGTTTTCATGCTCGCAGCGATGCCATTGTATTCCGTATTTAAAGGTTATAGTATGTCGTTTTCTTGTTCGAATTGTACGTAAACAGCGCTTTTGGCAATCTCTTCTACAATTTCGTTTCCTGCAATGTCCTTATGTCCGTCTGTTTGCAGCTAGTCTCTCTATGGCTTCCCTTGTCCTAAGAACGTTTTTAGATGAAATTTCATACGAGTTTATTGTCTTTATTGCCGCTTGACTGTCAACGTATATATTTATGTTGGAGTTGCTCGATGTCCTTGGTAGTGCTATTTCTGCAGCCTTTCTTACCGCAAAGACTTCTGCATGAAAATTACTGCAATGGTCAGGGAGCTTAATTGGCCGCCTGATGTCCAGCTCTGCGCAATAAATCCCTGCACCTACTGCGTCAGTAACTATATTAAGAGTTTTGGGGCTAGGTTTCATACCTCTTTCCCACCTCTCTTCTTCTATTGTTGTTCGAAATCTCTTCACCCAATTGCATTTCGGAGTCATATAATCCGTATTGGTCCGATAAATCATACCTATTGAGCTATGTCCGAATATTTTACAGGTAACATCTAACGGCTAGACCTTCTGCGGCAATGTCAATCGGTGATAGGTTGAGAATTCTTTCAAGTGCTGCCGTAGGAGTAGTTTTAATTACCCCTGTACTGCATAGTGCACCAAGACGTTGAATACTTTCCATAAGTGTTCTATGTGTCATTTTACTGAATACAATCCAACTCACTGGAGCACCATAAAGTAATATTGGCTTTACTACAGCAGAGTAGCACCAATACATTATTGAAGAAGATATACCGCATGTAACTCACAACATTTTTTTATATGCATACAGGTATAGTGCGTTACTGGCCATTTTCTTCCTCTCCATCATAGTTTAGCTCCAGGGCGTGCCAATTCGGGATCTTGTACCTTCTAGTAAAAAGTAACATGTCCGTTTTATCGGCGTTTATCCCCAAGCCTGTCTGAGTTGCCTATTGATACACTGTTGCGGAATCGAAACTTTCCGTAGAATTTTTCTCTCGAAGAATCAAAAAACGACTTCATCGGATATTGCCATTGTCCTATCTTAGAGGCTACACAATAGAATTGTCATGATGAGATACACATAAATTGTGGCTTTTGTGCACCAAGAGTAGCTTATTGTTTTTGTTTTTGATTTTTTTGTGTTTGTCAAAAGAGAGATACTTTTTTTTGAAATCGTATGCACTGAAATAATTAATGAAACAAACTTACGAAATCATTGTTTTAAATCGAAAAAATACGTATTTACCTTCTAATAAACTCGTATTTTAAATTTTATAAGAGCCGAGTCATATACTCTTCGTCAAAAGTAGTCGACGTAGAAGTGCCCTCATGCCCTTTAAGCTGCTTTGTTCCAAATTAGGTTAACTGAACATTATAGACTTCAGAGTTTTGACATGAAAGTGGGGTTTTTCGGTCGATCGTCCAGATACTTTTAATGCTGAAAGGAATCGTTCGACTGGTACAGATATCCATGGTAGAGCAAACGCATATTTAATGAGTACACCGAGCTCTGTGAATTGTACGTCATTTTTCGAAAGATAGAAATATTGAACTCAGAATTAGTCAGATAGCTTCGCGACTCCATTCTAATATTCGGAGCCCAAAGTGAATTATTGGGGTTAGAGGTTTTGTTCAATGAGAGAGTTTCCTCCACGAGGGCTGCTAAATTCTTAAACTAGTCTATCCTATCTGAAACCTCTGAAACCTGTTATCAAATGGCTACGAGAAGTCTTTTCAAACTCTGACGGAGCTGCTAGTATTGCTCGCCATCATTTTATAATGGCGTATTCGTTTTTTGGGCTATCAAATGCTAATATTCCAACATATAGCGAACTGATTTTCATGCTGTCGAAAGCGGTTTTAGAATCGACAAAGAAATGGTGTGCGTCGATTCACGTTTCTCAGGAGGTATGTCTAGGATTTGGCGTATTTTGAATACCTGACCTTACGAATTGTACAGGACATACTTCAATTCGAATCGAAAGGCATGTATCCAGCTGACCTTATTCGACACACAAGCTGATGAATGTACCTTTTTATGTGAGAATACCTTACTGCCCAATTCTCAAGGCTTTGTTCTTCTTTAACTGCACTATTTTTATTCTCACTTGGGCAAGATCGAGGAGCAGATCGACAGTTTTATCGTCAACGATTAGGGGATGGAACACCTCCTATGTGTCACTCACTACCACCACTATTCAAGTTAAGCATGCTCTGGAAGTCAGTTACAAGATACCCTTCTTTGTTCTAACAAGAAATGGAACTGTTTTTGGAACTTTCTACAAGTCGCCGAGCTTACTGGAAAAATTACGGGCGTTTTTGAAATCGGTGAATATTTGTAGCTCTATGAACTCACATGTTTCGTACACGGACAGGCAGAGTCTTTCTTTTCTGCAATCTGTGACCGGAAAGTCGAGATGTGCCGGTTGTTTTTTCGTGCACGTCCAATTTCTTTTTTTCGTCGGTGGCGGTACGCACAGAGTGAGAAATGTGACTCTATTGCTAGAGAATACCGGGTTTTTCAGCAATGCTCAACGAGATCAGGTTCATTCACATTTTCATTGGATAATTTTGGAAAATTGAGCGAATGACAGTGAATCTATGGAAACGTCTCGAAAGTGAGTTGTTTTGCGCTGTCCATCATAACTCGAAAAAAGATCACTTGATGCAAAACAAATTAAAATATGTACATTTGTTAAGATAGATGAGTCTGGGGAAAATTCCTTAACTTCCCGTTGCACTTGTAAACCAAAAAACGATTTTCATTGAAAAAAAGTACTGACAAGATAAATAATTATAGTTATTTAAAGAAGAAAAAGAAGTACTCAGAAAGGTTTGATTGTTCCAGTAGATTTTATTACGGCATGTGCGGACTTCAAAGTAAGTAGTTTCAGAAAAACGCTTCAAATTCGAGCAGGTATTGAAACTCGGTCGCCAGTTTTACTACGATCGACTCGCTTTTCCTTCAGAGAAATGCAATCGGAGCCTTTGCGTGCGGCTCATTTCATGTATCTTGCCCACACACACCAAACGAGCTGGAAGACAATTACTTGGAAATCCTTATACCGGAGATCTTTATAGTCAACTAGATGGATGAGACCCTCAGAAACATTAAAATCCCTCGCGAGGGCCCTAATGGATTTCGATTAATCCTCGTCAATGATCGCTTGCACTTATTGAATAAATTGTGCTGATCGGAAAGTTTCTCTTCTTGTGTTTTGCAACAGATTCTGCATCGCCGCCAGATGCTTCCAATTAGCAAACTTTATGAACGAATGAATGGGCGCATTTAATATAATTAGAGATTTCTAAATCCATCTTTTCATTCCTTGAGTTAAATGATAGTCTTCCATGGTTTCGGGAAATTATGGCGGCACATATGCGTGGCCTCAAATACTATGTACAGGGTGGGCCATATAGCGTTTGCTTTTTGAACCACCTATTTTTTTGAGAATGGTAAGACAAATGACATGTCAAATGTGTTCATAATTTACTTAAAGGTTTGACATTTACGAAATGGGACGCTATATGCTTGAACAAAATTGGGAAATATTGAAATCCTATTTCCAAAGTGGTGAGTCTTCTTCTTCTTTTCTGATTTTCACATCGGTGACTACGTCAATAAGCAAAATTGTTGGATTTGGGGCTCAGAAAATCCACACGTTACTGTAGAGAAGCAAATGCATCCACAACGAGTCACTGTTACGTGCGTTTTTTGGTCTGGCGATATCATCGGGCCATTTTTTTTTTAAATTGGGTTAATCGAATGGCCTACTGTAAAGCCAGTCGTGGCAATCATTTGAACGATATTATTTTTTATTCATAAATGACAATGTTCGATCTTCAAAATAAAAAAAAAAGTTTGAAAAAATATTGATTCGTTGTTTTTTTATAGCCGATTCAAAAAGCAAATTTTACATGGCCCACCCTATATATGCACCCTGTATAAACAATCAGCACCTCATCTGCTTATTTGTGGTATACATCTTAATATTTTTCCACAAATCTAGACAACTATAGTTTTATGGCGCCTCCAATGGTTATTTTTTTATGAGGAGCCCTTTCGTAGCAGAGGTTTGCCATTGCCTAACGAGAGGCGACCGCTAAAAGAAAAAACCTTTTTTCATTC
>JAYXIM010032660.1:0-10298 GCA_037575425.1 Anastrepha fraterculus
TTCCGAATATATGAGTTGTCAGGCAGAAATAACATTCAATTACATGATTTAGTGATTCCCGCGACTGCATGCGTGAGATGAAGTGATGTTTTTTTTGCCATTCAGACAGTTTCTCAAACCAGTAGCACACGGATTACGGCAGAAATTAGGAACCCAGCTTGGTCTCTTATGTCCTCGTAAAGTAATAAGGTTTGCACTTCGACCTCGTGGCCTTTTGTGTCCTCTACTGATCACAGTATTTCCTTCAGACTAATTTTCCTTCTCGTTATAGCTTGGTTGGTCTCAGTTTATGTGCCTTCCTTATAGCTGTAAATGGCCGAAATGTCTCGACCTTTTCATTGCTTTAGCGCTGCAATCAAGGAGAAGGGGCTTTGGGGTATCCTAAAACTGGTTGCAGAAACGGTAAGAGTCGGTGGACCATATCCCGATCATATGCAGACGACTGTGCAGTCTACAATGGCCTAAGAGAATGCCCGTGGGCAGTCTCAGTTTATTTGTGGCGAGAGTTTTGAGTTTTTTCAGCCTCTTTTAGTTGTGCCAACTAATCTGGCCTTAGCCTTAGCTCTTCTCAACTAATTTCGATTCACAATTCGCTCATTCAGGACGTTCCTGTCCATGTTAAACTCTACGCGAGTTTGTTTTACCGCCAGAAATTCAAAACGGAACACTAAAATAAATACATATTTTTATCATTTTATGGCAACTAACTAAGGGGGAAAACTATGCACGTGTTTGTGTTGCACAGTGTTATAAGCTTTCCACAGCTAAGACTTTGGCTTCCTTCACTTTATCAACTCAGTTGCCATACCATATTTGCAACTGCAAGTGGCGACCGCAGCAATTGATGTGACAGTTGTGGATTCTCAGAAGCGAGAGCGGAAAAATGCCACAGCCAAATTGTGTAAGCCGTGTCTTTTCTGTCAGTGAATTTGAATAAAAGTGGTCATGTATGTGTAGCCATGTACGTACATATGTGCTGCTGTGTGTACGAGTATTTTGCCAACTAGTAAAACTTTTCACACAATAATAATGATTATTCTCTTGACAATTGAACTACGTCTAAGGAGGCGAGACTTCAAAAAGTGGAGACCAAATTATCGGGAGGAGATGATCGTGTGCACACGTTTATTTTTAAAAACATATGTAAGTGAAAATATATGTATAAGCAAAAGCGTTCTGTAAGAAAGCCCAGGACGGCACGAGCTCATGTAGGCTTTATTTTTTATAGGAAAAACAGGAAACATTTCCCTTATCTGGGTTCTTGGGCACAGGAATATAGAGGGAAATGAAATGCCGATGAGCTTGCCAGAAAGGTGTCCTATTGTTAAGAGTGTGTGGCCGAAGAGCTAAATTTTTCCTTACGTCGCCGTTCGTAAGAACTCCTTATCAAATCCTACTAGTTCAGGAATGGAAACAATTGGACCATTTATACCGAATAATTATCTTTAGGCGAGAAGTTTTTTCTGGTTTAATGGGTTTGGCGGGACTGTGCAAAGCAGCCTTATTAAAGCTACATGCTCGATTTCATGTGCATTTTATTGCGGATGCATCATTAATTCAAAACTGCAAATATATCTAAGTAAAGCCGTAACCTGCTTGACAGGCAAAGTAAAGAAACTGAAGGTCTATTTTGAAGCAAAGAAAAATCGTTTTACAAAGGCGGTATCGATAGATTGGAAAAGCGTTGGAATGATTGTATCCCCTAAAAGGGGACTATGTTGATGAATAAAAACGAATTTTGGCAAAAAAATGTGATTTAATTAATTAGTCACACAATAATGATTGTTTATTTGACCACTTAGGATTGGGGAAAAACTCGACGCTATTAACGAGCTGAGGTCGGCTATACTGGAAAAAACGGTACAAAATTGGACTTACAGGGTGAGCTTAATAAAACTCAGTCGTGGTAACTAAATGGTCAAAATTATATATTCACATCAAATGACATAAATTTTGCTATCGAATACAGCCAAAATTAAAACAATTCAGAAAGGAACAAGAAAGAAATATTGAATCTTGAAGCAGATTTATGTGACGTCCTTTAGTTAATAAATATTTGTGCAAGTATTTGAAAAATTATACTCCCTGGAATCCGCTTGACGTGCAATCCAATTTCCAAGCAAAAATACTTTTTTTTCTAAGCCTCTAAAATTGAATTGGACTTGAGTTTTATGGTATCTAACTAAAACAGTATTTAACAAACAAACAGATGTCATGGCCCCTATACCCAGTTGAATATATTCAAAGTTCGTGAAACCTACTTTTCTCTTTTGCACTCTATTTTTATGTTTCTTACCACTTTTCTTCTTCCTTTACTGTTTCCCTGTTGGCCATTTGTGTGCTGTCTTCGAAACTGTAACGGAAAATTCCTTCCAAAATCATATGACCACAACTATTGCGTTGTGAAAACACTTCTTCCTACCTCAACTTAACTTCGAGAGTTGTCTTGCTCAGCAATTGCATTTGTAGTTTTAAATCAAAAATGTTGTAGTTGCTTTTTGTTTTCTTCTTGTTTAAGTTTTTTTTTTTCGTTCCAAGTTTTTGCCACTGCTTTTATATTTTAGTTGTTGTATATGGGTCTGATGCAGCTATGTTGGTTTTCTGTTTCCTACAATTAAATTCAATTTGTCGACTATGCCTTGGTGCTGGTGTTGTTTTCTGTTTTCTCAGTTTTTAGTTGGCCTTTTCCGGCCACAGCCATTTTCCGTTCAAATTAAAATTTTCTGTGATTTTCACACACACACACACAAACACTTACAAGTTCATGCATACATATACACTAATTTAAACACCCACAATTTCCATCAAAGTGTTCTCGTGTATCCTTTTATTTTTGTATGTTACTGTCACTTAGCCGACTTTGCAGCACTTCCTCTCGACCCGTTAAGTGACTCGGGTGAGTGTGCGAGTATGTGCAAGTATGTGCGAGTAGTTGTCGTAGTTGTTAGCATGTCGGATTGACTGACTGACGGGCTAAGATAAAGTTTTCACTTTAGCTGCTTAAGTACTCAGGACAGTTCATATGCACGCATGCGTATACATATACATATACACACTCACATACATATATGTACATTTAGTGCAATGTGCAAGTAATCAAGCCAGTTGCATTTGAAAGCATTCACACACACACCCACAATCAATCACGGTCGTTGTTCATTCCACCTGGCTGAACGACAAAGCTGGGCTCTAAGCAACCGTGGGGGTCGGCAGGTTGCGGATAGCCGGAAGGCCTGTAGTAGCAGGTTAGTTGCGAAATAAGTTTAAACGAATAAGCAATCCCCGACAATGAGCGGCCAGAAGCGGAGGAGGCGGCCAAATTACAGCCCATCCGATGAGGCTTCCGGTGACAAAAAAAAAAAAAAAAAAAAAAAAAAAAAATCCAGGCGCGGCGGTTTCCATAGTGGACGGCTTCCTGGTCAGCGTCTGTTCACCATGTTAGGTGCGGCTGCTAACTGACCGGTATATGCCGTGGCGCACTGGGAGTCTCTCATCACTTCAAGAACCATCTCTGTTGTTGAAGTGAGGGGAGTGATGTGAGCTTGCTCTGCCGAGGTGTTAGCTGCGGGGTGTATCAGTGACCAGCCCCTTCGGGCCCTAGTCAGGGAGTGTGTATTGGACGCAGAGGTAGTAGTATGCGTTGCCCCGGGTGAGCTCCGGTCCGTCCGTGTTTTCCGGGACCGGTAAAGCGAAGAACAGGCCTCAGGGAACTGGGGTAGGGGCGCCGTCCCCAAGGGTATACCCGTTCCTGTTTATTTCGGCCCGCCCCCCTACACACGATGCGCTGGTAAACAAAAAAGAATGGAAAACAAAATGAGAAATACAAACACAACAAATAACAGCAGTAACATCTATGGAGCCATTATGGGCAGTGGCAGTGAAAGCCGGGAAGAGGCTAACAGAAAGGTACCAGGTGCAAGTGGATCGAGTGATCTACTAGTGGACCTAACTGAGGAGTACAAGACCCCCAAAGGCCGTATAACAACGGGGGCTGATCCCTTTAAGCGTGCACCAAAGCTGGGACGGAGTCCTATCAAGACGCTCAGTGTAGAAAGGCCTGAGAGAGCAAAATCGTCGCCACCTGCGCTGCAAGATAGCAATGAGAAAGCAGCACAATCGAGTAATGATGCCTTAACGCTTCTTGGAGAGACGATTGGGAAGTTGACAGAAGCAATGCGTCTACCGCAACGCTCGATTAACAACAATATAAGGGAACTCCTCGAAAAGATTACTAAGCTACACTCGAGAGCCCAGGAAGAAGCGAAAAGCAAGGAAGCCAAGCGAAACGTTCTTGGAAGTGTAATGGCTGAAGGAACACCAAAAAGACCACGCGACGATAAGCAGCCGGGCAGAAAAACGCCACCCAAAAAAAGCAAGACTACACACGAAGAAGAACACAAAGTGTCAGCAAGTGCAGACAAAAAAGCCAAAGGAGATAGTAATGCCAAGAGGACAAACGGGGTTATGGAAAATGGCTGGATGAGTGTCAAGCGCAAACCAGCCAAGAAGAAAGTGATAAATAAACCACCCCCGAGGCCGGATGCGATTGTCATTGCGCGTGCCGGAACAATGACATACAGTGACATTCTCAGGGCGGTTAAAAAAGATGATGCCCTGCAGGAACTCGGCGAAAACGTTACGCGTATAAGAAAGACGGCCAAAGGCGAAATCCTGCTTCAATTAAAAAAAGAGCAGATGGCCAATACAGGAGTCTACCAGAAGAAGATTGGTAAGGTGCTAGGTGACCAGGCGCAAATCAAGGTCCTAACCCACGAGATGTTGGTGGAGATCCGTGATTTAGATGAAATCACAACCAAAGAGGACATAGGTGAGGCAATACGAACGCAAGTTAAGGAGCTTAACCTATTTAGTGCAAACGCAATAAAAAGCGTTAGAGCGGCGTATGCAGGCACGCAGACAGCGGTGATAAGCCTACCAGCACTGGACGCAAGGCGACTGCTTGAGAAACAAAAGCTCAAAATCGGCTGGACGGTATGCCGAATAAGAGAAAAGCCTGACCTGAGGAGGTGCTACAGATGCCTGGAGTACGGACACCTAGCGAGGACGTGTACAAACGAAGACGACAGAAGCCAGAACTGTCTCAAATGTGGAGAAAAGGGTCACCAAGCAAAAGTATGCGAAAAAAAGCCCTTCTGCGGAGCTTGTAAAAGGAATGGAAGAGAAGATACAAGCCATCAGATTGGAAGTAGAAAATGTCCCCTGTATCAAGCGGCGTATATTAAAACCAAAAAATGAGGATTGAGCAGATCAATTTAAACCATTGCGAGGCTGCACAAGAGCTCTTAAAACAAAGGGTATACGAAAATAAGGTGGACGTTGTGCTAGTCAGCGACCAGCATAAAAACCTAAACGTCGGAACGTGGGTCTCGGACAGGAAAAGTAAAGCTGCTATTTGGGCCTGTGGTGGAAATACCCTGCAGGACAAACCGCACACCCACAGTGATTACTATACCCGAGCAAAAATACGTGGCATCTATTTCTACAGTTGCTACGCGCCACCGAAACTGACGCAAGTAGAGTTCGAAAACCTACTGGATGAACTTGTGCAAAACGCTCGCGGCACCACACCAAACGTGATTGCGGGTGATTTCAATGCGTGGGCCTTGGAATGGGGTAGCAGATACACCAATAAAAGGGGAGATGCCTTGATTAAGGCATTCTCACTGCTTGATGTGGTTCTGCTAAACACTGGGGGAAAAAACACCTTCGAAGTGAATGGTCGTGCATCAATAATCGACATCACTTACGCCAGCAGGGCTCTAGTACGATCAGCAAGCTGGCAAGTGAGTGACTTTTACACAGGCAGTGACCACCTCGCCATTAAGGTGGACTTTTCGCATGCAAAAGAAACCGCACAGAGAAAACAGAATAAGGGTTGGAGGGTGGAGACGCTTGATGAAGAAATGTTCCAAATCATGCTAGAAAAGACCCCACCTAGCACCAACGATGTGGAACTTCAGGCGGAGCTGCTAGTAAAACATGTTAGCAGAGCGTGCGATGCCGCTATGTGCAGGAAAAGACAGAGCACTCCCAGAAAGCCAGTATACTGGTGGAACGAGGAGATCAGCACCCTAAGAAGCGAATGCAAAAAAGCAAGGCGCCTTTCCCAAAGGAGTTATGGGCTGGCAGAACACTACATGCTCCGCGAGAATTATAAAAAGAAGCGGAAACAATTAAAGAAAGCCATTAAAAGCAGTAAGGCAGCCAGCTTTAAAGAACTGTGCCAGAATGTGGACGAAAACCCGTGGGGTGATGGCTACAAACTCGTTATGGCCAAGGTCAAAGGAGGTAGAGGACAGGCGCCAACTTGCCCCATTCTCTTAGAAAAGATTGTACAGACACTCTTTCCACAGCAAGATACACAACCAAGCCAGACCCAGTTCCACGCAGCTGGAAATAGTGTCACAATCAGTGAAGCAGAGGTGATCATGGCAACGGAAACTTTCGGCAATGCTAAGGCCCCAGGACCTGACGGCATTCCGAACAAGGCGCTGAAGATCGCTATCGGGCGCAACGCAAAGCCATTTGCAGAACACTTCACCAAGTGTATAAATGAAGGCATGTTTCCGAAAGTATGGAAGAAACAACAACTAGTCCTACTTCAGAAACCAAATAAGCCAGCGGGTGACCCAAGTTCTTATCGGCCACTCTGCATGATAGATACTATGGGCAAAATCCTGGAGAAACTAATCTGCACGCGCCTGGAACAGCACCTGGAGAAAGTGCCGGCTGAACTATCCGAACATCAGTTTGGTTTCCGAAAAGGTCGTTCAACCATCGATGCCGTCAGGAGGGTGACAAACATTGCAAGTAAGGCTATTGAGGGTGACAGGTGGATGCATGGTAATAAAGAATACTGTGCAGTTGTCACTCTGGATGTTAAGAACGCCTTCAACTCGGCATACTGGCCCCATATTATAAAGGCTCTTGAAGAGAAAAAACGCCAGCATACTTAGTACGGGTTATAAACAGTTATCTGTCGGAAAGAGTACTTCTGTACAATACAGATGAAGGTCCAAAGAGATACGCAGTGACTGGCGGAGTACCGCAGGGTTCTGTACTGGGCCCGATGCTATGGAATGTATTATATGATGGGGTACTGCAACTCCCAATGCCGAGGGGAGTGCAAATAATAGGATACGCAGACGACATTGCGTTGACCATAGTCGCCAAAACAATCCCCCAGATCCAGAGTATCTGCAGCGAGGCAACAACAAAGGTCAAACAATGGCTAACGGCGGTTAAACTCCAGCTAGCCGGGCAAAAAACAGAAGCAGTTCTCATTACGAGTAGAAAAAAATTAGAAACGACCACACTAAACATTGATGGGTTCAACGTCACAACACAGGCGGCACTACGATATTTGGGTGTAATGATCGATGCTCGACTAAGCTTCAGGGAGCACATCAAAAAAGCATGCGGAAAGGCAGCCATGGTGACGGCGGCACTGTCAAGGATTATGGCCAATATCGGTGGCCCCACTCAGAGTAGAAGAGCGCTCCTGGCTAGAGTTACCCAGTCTACACTCATGTATGCAGCACCCATATGGGGTAAAGCCCTGATACAGAAAACGTACGCGAAGAAGGCGGAAATAGTTTTTAGACTTATTTCCCTTAGAGTTGCCTGTGCTTTCAGGACAGTGTCGTTCGAAGCAGTATGTGTCATATCGGGTATCATGCCACCAGATATAATGGCCTCTGAACTGGGTAGAGTGTACGACAAAGCCAAAAGCCTAAACAGGCGATTAACGGCGGAAGAGCGTAAAGAAGAAAGACGGGAGAGCATAAGTGAGTGGCAAAATCGCTGGGACCAAGCGACAAAAGGGAGATGGACGCATAAACTTATCAGAAGCGTACAGGCCTGGGTTGAGAGAGGACATGGAGACACAGATTACTATCTCACACAGTTCCTGACGGGGCATGGATGCTACAGAGAGTATCTCCAAAGACTCGGCCACGAGGACGCAGCTGACTGCTCGTTCTGCGGCAACGGTAGTGAGAACGTGGAACATGTCTTCTTCTCCTGCCCGAGATACGCATCTGAGAGAATGTGCATTGAAGAAATCATAAAAGAAAAAATAACCCCGGGCAACATTGTATATCACATGCTGCAGTCGAAATTGGTGTGGGCCAAGATGAAAGAATGGTCCGCGAATGCGTTACAGGAACTGCGGAAAAAGGAATGGGAACGCAGTAAGGAACGAAGACAAAGAAGTAATGAAGGGTAGACGGAGAGATAAATGCAAATGAAGAGCCATAATGGCTAGCTTGGCCCTGCGATGCAATGCTTAAACGGCGGTACCGCAGGGCAAACGAAAGCTACAGAGGTCGGAGTTAGGGTTTAGTACGTAGGTGTACTGTTTCGCAAGTCCAGTTTAGTAGCAATACTAACTGTGCGTGGTCCCGAATGAGGTGCACCTTTAGCGATCAGTATGAATCGTGCATGCCGTCTGTACTGACGGTATCTATGTAAGATTCCCCTTCGGATAAAAAAAAAAAAAAAAAAACACCTTTTCAACTTGTTGAGTAGATGTTCGCCACATCAAAGTGTCAATCAATTGTTCAGCCAATAGCAGTTAGTTGGAAATTGATGAATTTTCTAATGGAATCATTAATTTCTTGGAACTTAGTAAATCGAAATTTGTGCGAAGGTATTTCTGATTTTCTTCAAAGCGATATAGGTCAACCTTAATGCAAGAGGAAATGTGAGGAAATGTGAGAAAATATTTTTCTAAACATTTAAGGATCAATAAATAATTCCAGCCGGTGTGATGTACTTATATATTTGAGCATGAATACACTTTCAATTAGACTTAGGTAAAATTTGGAAGAAGAAGGTGGCACAAAATTAATCACCCTTTGAGAAGACACATAATTTTTGCAAATACTGTCGTACGTCAATCATATTTCACAGTTGTGAACTAACCATCTGCCGTATATAAACAGACAAGCAGTTGAACGCGTGAGGTTCTAAATAAAGCTTCTCATCACTCAAAATATTTTTATATTGGATGATGAGTTATAAAGGGTGGTTATATGTACCACACCTAAACGGCAACGACACCGTTGGACTTCTTTCTTTCGATAAGCCAGCACCAATTCAAGAGCTAAAGGATGAGATAATTCGTCACATTAACGGCATAGAACCTCAATTATGCCTCAGCGTCATCGAAAATTTGGACCATGGGATGGAGGTGTGCCGCACGGTTAGCACGAGAAAGAAACGACTGGCGCGCCTTGTTAAACTCGCCCAAAATCGCGTAAGCGGTTATCGCGCCAATTTTGAAGAAGAGAGAATTCTGTCCAACTTCTGAAATGATTTCAAAAAAATATTGAATATACGGTCCTTTGCACTCAGTTTGTAAGCAGAAAAAATAATAGAAAACGTTTTTCTAATAGTGCTCGCTTCTCGGCAAAAAATGTCAAGCCTCCCTGTGTATTTTTATCATCAAAAAGGTCCTTATGAAAAACCTTTTGTCGTTTGAAGGTCGTACAAAACGGTAGTTCCATCTATGGAAAAACATTAAGACGCACACCAAAAATAAGAAAAAAATATATATATTCATATTTAAAATGTATGTGCATACAAGCAGGCGTTAAATTAATCATGCAATTTTTTTTTCGAATAAATTTTTCCCAAAAAAAAATGTGTTTAATAATAAAAACTTTTATTTGACCTTTAAATATTTTTCTGTAAAGTAAAAAAGATGATATCCGTCAAGTGGCTGCCGCCCGTATTGATACACACCTGTTGCTATTATATTTCATTTTCCACAATTTTACCGCAACATTTACGGTGATAACTGTTGGTCTTCATGTGAAATACTTTACGGCTGCGGATTGTTGGCATAAAAATGCGACTTGAAGTAGACATAAAGAAAGAAGTCTGGGATAGTAAAATCTTGGGCAATCTTGCCGACCATGCCAAGTCAAAATTGGAGTTTACGCGACCCAGAAACCCTTCCTTCACAATATCCATTGTGACTCGTACTGTGTGTGCGGTTGCCCCGTCTTGTTGAAGCCATATGCTTAGCTCATACAATTTTGGCAGTATAAAGTTGTTTATCATGGCACTGTAGTGTCCGCCAGTAACAGTAATCATATTGCTGATGACTTCCTCAAAAAAAATAAAGCCGGTCACTCCTCCCGTGCCGTAGCACATAGTAACTTTGAATGAATCTAATGGCCCTTTATGTATTACACGCGAGTTTTCTGTGTCCGAAATGAAAATATTGCAAATGCACTTCGTCCTCTTCGTTGTTGAGATTAAGGATGGCT
>JAYXIM010032665.1:0-25781 GCA_037575425.1 Anastrepha fraterculus
CGAATCGCAGATTGTAGATGGAGAGACCAAACGAAATGCAAAATCAACAGAACGTTATGGCCCACCTACAACCTCAAACAATAGCCAATATTGTTAAACATGGAACGACGAGACGGCTGGAGACTAAAGGCAGTCATAACTGGCTTTTGGTCTGTGGGAGAACAAACAGCCAAAATGGGCATCCCTCACAATACATACTGTCATAGTTATAAGCAACCGGAGAAAAAGGAAACAATCTTCCATTTCCTCTGTGAATGCCCTGCCCTATGGGAGGACAGAATGTTAACCCTGAGAGTCTGAAACAGCTGTCTGGCTTAGATGTCAACAACCTGATAAGGTTCCTGAACCGCACAGACTGGATATATAAATAACTGGTAAACAAGTTGGTAACGAGGATATGGCAACAAAATGGTGCGGAAGCGCTAGTTTGATTCTGGAAGAATCACCACTTAAACCAACCAACCAACCAGCGGCCGCCCCTCGGCAGACAATGGAAAATCTCCGAGTGTATTTTTGACATGAAAAGCTTTTCATAAAAAAACAAATACCATTTTTAGGCGGTAGGCCTCTCCAATTGTCGATAAACAGCAAGATGCACACAACAAATAGCGGAGGAGTTCGGTCAAATAATCATCAAAGGACGTATGCGCCAATTTTATTTATATCTAATGGCAGATCAATTTAGAAGTATCGGATTTTAAATTGAAATGAAACAACGAGTAATTGGACAATCCGTAAACACCAATTTTGATTGACTCATTGGAGGAATTCGCTCGGTATCTCGTGAATAACTTTAGTAATGTTGGCTTCCAATGCCTCACTCGAAGCTGGTTTATGCACAAAGCTCTTAAACTTTACCTACTCCCACAAATAAAAGTCCAAAGGTGTGAGATCAAACGATCTTGGTGGCCAATGCACTGGTCCGAGACGAGAGATAAATTACACACCGAAACGACGACGAGCAAATCCATTGCCTTACGGGCTGTAATGATAAGTAGCGCCTTACTAGCTTCTTGTTGGAACGAAATGTTGTGGAGATCACAGAATATGGGCTTCAATTTCGGACATCAGAAAGTCGTATCATGACGCGATAGAGTTTTTCTTTCCCTATTACATTGGCGCCAGCCAGAAATATGGGCCTGCAGCCCAGTTGCCCTGAGCGTGCGATGAACACTTTTTATAGAGCATCGGTTTTTTTATTACAATTTTACGATTTGTAAATGTTGTTGAGGTGCAACTTTTTCCATGATGAAATGTCAATGAATACTGGAAAAATTATGTATTTAGTTTGACAGTAGTCACGCGCGATTTGTTAAAAAGACCCTATTGGGAGAAGTATCTCTAATCCGATCACCCTTAATAGGGTTAGGGATAGTCAGAAGCCCGAAAAAATAATGATTTTCAATATATATTTTCACGTTTCGATTTGGTTTAAGCAAAATTAAAAAAAAGTAATTGTAAAAGTTATCGCTGCTTGTGTGGAGCCAGAAATCCCTTGCGGTGGTCATCACAAGTCCTTGGAGATTCTTCTAAAAGCAATCGGACAAGACAAATTAGTTTTATTAATAGATAATCTTGTGCCTGATAGAAGCTTTTTTTTAATTAATGGCGGCCTCAGGAAATATTTTTCAAATTTTCGAGAAAAAAATCGACAATTAATTGTTAAAAAAAAAATCGAAATTAAAAAAAATTCTTGGATCAGGCACGAGTTTTTTATGTTTTTCAAAGGCAGTATAAATATTATTGAAATCTACTAAGCGGTTTTTAAGTTACAGCGATCACCAGTTCAAAAAACATTGTTTTGAGAAATGCATATAAAGTGTTGCGCCAAGTGCCCTTTGTTAATTATAAAATAACTCGAAAAGTATTTGTCAAATTCACTACAAATTTTCACACAATATTTTTAATATATTATACTTTAGGAAAATGCAAAAAACAATTCAATGTTTTGAAAACTCTGACTACCCCTAACCCCTTACATAATATTCTAAGGGAACGGCTTAACTTATGCAACGGAAATTATTTACCTTATCAGAAATCAATGTCCGAGTATTAATGGAAAAATTATAAAAAGAAAGAAAAACACCAAATAATGAAATTTGATGATCTATGCCCCCTCCAGTATAATAACAAATATAAATAATATTGCGCTATTCGTAACATAATTACTATAGTACTCTTTTTTACAATTTAAACCAATTTTTAAAAATCGTTTTTGGAGCTCTCGCTTCTAGAACAGGATACCCTCTCGAAGCCATAGATGATAGACCTATTTAGTTTCAATGAGAGGCCCGACACACTCTGCCTTTAGCAGAAGCAGGGCTTGTCGAATACCTTAACCATCTTCCAGTTGTGCGTGAGAAGTTTTGGGATGCAGTGTTGGATGATTTTCTCCTTTTTCTTTGGGGCAGAAAGTTAAGAGGAAGCCAGACCCGGGCACGTGGACGCAGAGGCAGGTCCTTTTTGTCGCCATTTCGAGTTTAGCCCCTTCTAGACTTCCGTCACCAGAGCTACTGCCGCCCTGTGCATAGCGGCCGACCGCTCATCAGCGCACACAATTCGCTTAAATGTGCCAAAGTGCCACCTGGCACTCTCACAGCATGGTGGAGGTTCAGAGGTTTCTCTTACCAGCTTGATAAATAATGGTTATTCAAATAAACTTTTATAATTAGTAGTTTTTTTAATTTAGTTTTTCATTACTATGCAATTCTGCTACCACTACACCCTGTACTCATAAACTGCTTTTAGTAGATGCCATAGCCTTGATATCATTAGTAAGGAAAAAGCAGGATTATTGATATTTTCATCCGAAATATGTATTTCTCTTTTATTTATTGATTCATAATAAAACTAAAATTTGCAATGTTTTTTTTTTTAATTAAGCAGCTACTTATGCTTATGCCGATCAGAGACTTACTTGGTATTGAATTCATGTTGCTGAAACCGATTTTTTGTCTCTACTTTTATAAGCTAACGAAGTCAATGAACATTTCTTGAATAATCAGCAACATATCCCTTTAACTCAATTCAATTGATTCGAATGGCTGATTTAATGATTCACATACATGCATACATGATACACCAATACATGCATACTATCACGTAGCCAAATGGGGAAATCCTGGTATCTCATATTATTGCGCTTCGTATTTTTCACGCACATTTTGGCACAGGCACAACAAATCAAAAGTTTTATTCGCAAATATTCAATAAATTTTATTTTAGTAGTCACGTTCGCGTTTAAGTAGTTACACGTTTGTACGTGCAACTGATATATGAGGAAATGACAAGCGCGTGGACAGTGGGAATATTCAATTCTTGATTACGGCATAACTGGTTTTATTAAAGAAAACAATTTCCGTCTAAGTTGTGAGGGGCTCTATAAAACAATCATTCGAGCACAGAGAGAGGTGAAATCGGCAAACTAAAATCTTCAATTCCTGACCACTAATTTTTAAAGAGATGATCATCTGACTCTATTATTTGCAAGGCGAATCTATTAAAGATGGTGTTGGTTAAGGGGTTATATACCTTGTGGTCCGGTGAAATTAGCGAAAGTTGGGTTTTTTTTAAAGATATGTAGCAATAATTTTATTGTATAAAAGTTTTTATTATTGGATATTACAATGTTTAAAGAAAAAAAAAAGGCTTTGTTTGTGTAAAAATATTTAAAAATGGCGGAGTTATGGCGTTTTCCCCCAAGACCCTTTTTTTGGAAGAGGCTTGCGGTGGACGCGATTGAAGTTCACCAAGTCAACTGAAATCAAAAAATCGAAAAGATTTCATTAGTATAGGGTTATATCTTCTTAGTGAACGATCAATATATTAAATATTTTGATTTTTGTGAAAATAGGAACATGTTTTTAAAAAACTCCACTTCTACAGTCCTAAAATTGGCATTAAAAAATTCATATCTGCAAAATAAAAATTTATACATAAAAAGTTGATCGTTCACTAAGAGGCGACATCAATTACGAACAATTTAAAAAAAAAATTATAAAAATCGGTTGAATACTTTTTTTGCAATCGCGTCCACCGCAAAAGCATTTTTGGAAAAACACGTTTTTGAGATAATCGCGTTTAAAGTTTCAAGCGCCGCATGAGGCCATACGCTCAGGACGTGACGACGCACAATTTAAAACGCTGTAACTTTCGATCTATTGCTCAGATCTCTATGAAATTTTTGGAAAATGTTCTCAAGGGATTGTACTTTACGATAAAGAAATAAAATTTATTTTGATTTTTTTGAAAAACACAAGGTATATAACCCCTTAATCACCTGATTTGTTTGTTTTTCTTTCGCCGTATCCATGTGGCTTTCACCTCAGAGTGAAACAAGGCGAATTAATTATTTGATTTCTAATTTCCCAATACTTTGCTTTGACAATCAAACGTACAGAACATTGTTGTCGGTCTAGTGCCACCACGCTTGAATGCGCCTTGATTACTTGAATGATATTATCAATAATTTTGACGTCGATGGTACCAAAATATTGGGTTGAGGAAAAAGTTCATAGCGTTTATATATTTTCTTTTTTTTACAACGATTTGTTTGCTGTTTGGCAAAGGGTAAGTATTAATTCGATAGAATTCTTTCTGTTCTGCAAAACTATGCTGATTGTATTTTTGAGTTATTTAACTTTTATTAGTTTGGAGGCTTAAAAATGGAATACCCAGGAGGCAAAAGATAACATTTTGGACAAGCAGCCCCAGACATTTGCGACGTGTATGAAGGAGGTGCAATAGGCGAGTCTACAACACGGAAATGGTTTGCAAAGTTCAAAAAATGAAGAACGTCTCAAATCACTTTTGACGGAGAACGGTCGCCTAACTTGTCGTGAATTGGCGGAAAAAATGAACTGCGATTATAAAACGATTCTCAATTACCTTCATTCCATGGGATTTACCGAAAAATTGGGAGGCTGGGTGCTTCACGAGTTCAACGAAAAAAACCAGACAAAGTCGCCTTCAAATTGCTTCTCAGCACCTCGCCCACCATCGAACAACACGCGGTCATAAACAGTACCTTTTGTACGGAATTGTCACGAGAGATCAGAAATGGTGCCTATGCATCAATATGAAGCAAAGAAAGGAGTGTGTGTCTCCAGGAGATACGCTAAAGCCGAGAGACAAGCCGGATCTTCATCCAAAGAAGTTTATCATACATATATGCTTGGTGGGACTGGGAGGGCATGAGGAATGTTCGAAAAGAATGCCATGGTCAACAAGGGCAACATTGCCCAGCTATACCGCGTAAATGAGGCTAATCGACTTAAAGGACCTGATCGACATGGTCAAGCTATACCCGATCATCAAAAAGTACCGGGAATTTTAATTTAAACGAACCGCGCAAGTTGAAGTTACCACTTCGTGCAAGGAGATTTCAGTCGATACAGGAGATCAAAGAGATTGCGACGAAGGAGCTGAAGGCCCTCCCTTCGATGGCCTACCAGAGGTGCATGGAGGACTGGGTTAAACTTTGGCACTTGTGTGTTGCTTCAGACGGGTCATATTTTGAAGGAGATAAAAAAAATTTGCCTGAAATTTAACTCTGGTTTGTTTTATATATATTTATATATGTAAGTTATTTATATATTTTCGGTACTTTTTGATCATAGGGAACTGCTTCACGACATCGCCAGGCCTCATGTTGCACAAGTCGTCAAAGCCGCAGCATCCATCGTATTTTCCGGACCTTGCACCGACCTATTACCATCTTTTCCACTCCCTGTCAAACCATATGAAGGGCGTTGCCATCGATAACAAAGAAGTCCTTAAAAAGTGGCTCAACAACTTCTTTGACACTAGACCAGACGATTTTTGGCGGAACTACTTCAAATATTTGAAGTTTCTGAATCTTTCTTGCTTCTTAAGAAAATGTCGGAATATTTCGTATCTCTAAATATCAATCATTTTGTTCAAACGTCTAATAAAAGCCTACTGTGTGCGTTTTCCGCACAAACAAAAAAAAAAAACAACAAAAATAAAACGAAAATCAGAAACACGCCACCTATAAAGGCAATCGAATATGACCTTTGTCGACAGCTGTGCGTTCAATGGCAAGAACAAAAGTGCCAAACAACAGGAAATGGGAAAAAGGAAATTCATCAAAATATAGTGAAAATACGTGCGAAATGCTAAAATGAAAGTTCTCATCGATACATGACGCAGATATATTTACATATGCGTACAAAGCAGATAGTGAACAAATTTCTAGCTCAGAACTATGCCGCTTCACTACTCATGACGCCAATTGTGACGTTGAAGGATGGGAGAACAAAATAAGAAAGAAAGTGGTATGACAAATTATAGCCATAGCATCGGGTGATACCTACAATTTGTAATACAGTCAGTTACTGCCTCAAGTCGATCCCGGAAGTGATGTGATTTTTTTGAATTAAAAAAATTCATGTCATTGTGTGATATGTAAATTTAAATAATATTTTTATTTTTAGGTTGGCAAATTAATATAATATAAAGGGTGATCTGATTGGAGGTACTTTTTTCATCATTTTTATTACATCATGGAAAGACTTACGCCTCAACAAAGCTTACAAATCAGACAATTACAATACGAAAATCAACGCTCTGAGCTCGAGTTCGAGTTCATCGCGCGCTCAGGCCACCTTAAGGTGTACATAACCGTCCCACTGAACGCACAAACTTGACAAACTATCGGTAAAATTGAGAATTATTTTGCATTATTGGGTGATATTCATTCGATTAGACTACGCACAGTCCAAAGTGAAGTTTATATTGCGGCTGTAATTGAGCGTTTTGCCGAAGACACGGAAGAATCGATTCGGTGCCGATCTCAACAACTTGCCCTATTTTATGACAGTACTTGGGCGATTTTACGCAAAGATCTCGATTTGAAAGCATATAAAATACAGCTGGTCCAAGATTTGAAGCCGGCTGATCTTCCAAAGCATCATAATTTTAGTCGTTGGACTCTTAAAAAACTCGCCTAAGTTCCGCATTTGGAACCCTAATTTTGTTCAGCGATGAGGCCCATTTTCGCTTACTGGCTACGTCAATAAGAAAAGTTGTCGTATCTGGGCTGAAAAGCAACGCGAGGCAATTCAAGAACAGCCATTACATCCATTAAAAACAACCGTTTGCTGCGGCCGATGGGCTAAAGGAATAATCTGCCCACATTTCTTTAAAGACGAGGCGGTCGCCAATGTAACAGTGAATGGCGAATGCTAGCGCAATGCTAAACAATTATTTCATGCCGGAAATTGAAACTGTGATCTCAACAACATTGGGTTCCAACAAGACATTACTATGTACTTGCTATACAGCTCGTGCAACAAAGGATTTACTGTACAGTTTATCTCTCGTCTCGGACCAGTGGATTGGTGGATTGGCCACAAAGATCGTGTGATATCACACCTTTTGACTTTTATTTGTGGGGGTATGCAAAGTCTAAATGCTTTGTGGAGAAACCAGCTTCGATTGTGGCATTGGAAGTCAACATTACTAAAGTTATTCACGAGATACCGACCGATGCCCAGGGAGTCGCGAGTCATTCAATATTTTTGTTTACGGATGGCGGAATTACGTCGCAGTTGCGGCCAACAGTTGAAAGGGATTATCTTTAAAAGGCGTTATGTTCCCACTTTCCGCCCTATGTTCCAACTAAGAGCGATATAATGTGATATGCATTATGATATTTTTCTTAAATAGTTTGATTATTTTAAATTGAGAGTGCCATCTAAATGTATAATTTACCAAGGAATAAAAAAGTCTTTAAAAAATAAATACCATGAATGGTTCTACACAAAAATAATAAAGATTCCACAACCAGTTTGAATTTTCGTTTCATAATTTTATTTCAATTTCAAACCCGATACCTCTAGGATAGGTTAGGTAGTGATGGTTGCCCAGAGAGTGGGCTCACTTGGCAAAAGACTTTGGTTCATCCTTTGTGATACCATTGCAAGGGCGGGCAAAAGAGGTGAACGAAAAGGACGATAAGACGAAAGGGAAAGGGTTGGGTAGGGTTGAGTGTTTGTGGACTATGAACGGTGACTGGTCTGTTATTGTGTTAACCTCTCTATGCTGCTGATTAAGTTCATCAGTTTTTTGTTATCAAGACCTGCTATATCAGCAAACGCAGAAAAGAAGTGAGAACCAAGATGCTTGAATCTTAGTCCCGCGAGAGCTGGGCAGCTGAGGAGCAGAGGCTGAGATAATTCCACCTCAACCTCCATATAGCTGACACAAAAAGGACCCGAAGTGATTCCGAGTCTCCTGGCATGTGTACCCCCCAAATACCTCTAATTGATCACCTTGTATTCTCCACTGTCGAGTGATCTTTTCTAAACCCTGTCTGATGCGATTCAGTGATTATGTTTTTACTTTACAACCAGTTTACAAGCCGTTCATTTAAGATGCCCGCCATGATCTTCTCAATAGAATTCATAAAAGAAAAACCTCTGTAATTTTATGCTATGTCCTTAACATCATCATCATAATCGTAGCATCACAGTTCGGGATGAACCATTGCTTCCATTACAATTCGCTTTCTCGTTAGCTTTTCGTTTAATATCAGATATGTCCATATCTCCAAAGTCGCCTTCGATGTCATCGCTCCATCGTGTTTTCGGCCGGCCTCTTCTTCTGTCGCTTTGTGAATTTGTTTGGTTGTATGTTCTGAACAACCTTTTTAAAATGTGAGAATATTACATTTGTTTGATTGCCCACTATTGTATAATGAAGATAGATATCTATATATACATTTTACGTCTGCAATTTTAAAAAACTCGTAAGGAACTTTATACAAATCAGTCGCTTATCCGGTTTTTGTTTTATGAAACATTTGAATTATTTCTTCTAACGTAATTGGTTTATCTAATCTTTTTTATCTTTACCATGAGCTTTTACTAAAAGTATCACATATTAAAGAGAAGACAATTTTCGCAACCATGCAAAACATAGAAATTCGAAGCACAAAAACTTTCCAAAATATTGCTTAGTAATAAACTTAAATATTAAAATAAAATAAAAATAAATATGCATTGACATTTGTATGCCAACATAACAGGTCGGACATAGTTTTAGTCATTTTCTTTCACCAGCAGTTGATGAAAAATTGTTGCTGAACTGCATACGTTGACACTTCTTACAGCAACATAAATAATAAACAACAAGTCAGTCGTCACATAAACAGAAATTTTCTCGGTTGACACTTTCGAAGCCAAAACTCTGTGACTTCGATGAGTTATTGATGGTCGTTTTTACTTATACTTATGCAAGGAGTTGAATATCTGTACTCTTATATGTAATTGTTGGTGATATGACAAGTAGAGAGGTACTGAGAAAAAAATCGAAAAAGTTATATATACGTATTAGAGTTTTTCCAATTTTACATATATCGATTTTATGTATTTTTTTTTTAATATTACTATAGGGTGTTTTTTTAGAGGTTAGGTTTTCAAGTTGGCACTACTTTTTTCGTAGATGGTCTTTTTGACAGCTGTCACTTGATTTATGCTCAGTTTGGTTTGCCATTTCATAATGAATAGACTTACACCTGAACAACGTTTGCAAATCGTGCAAATTTATTACGAAAATAATGGTTCGGTCCGCGCGACGCATCGGAGAAAATTTTGTTCAGCGATGAAGCTCACTTTTGGTTGAATGGGTATCATTTTTAAAACATAATGGCAAACCCTTATCTTTATAATAAAGCTAAATTCTAGGCCATAACATTAAATTATATACGTTTTATTTCATCTTGAAAACCTAACCTCTAAAAAAAACACCCTATATTTAATGATATTTCATATTTTTTGATTATTTCAAAATTACCCTCATGATTAATGACTGCTTTCTCCCATTTAATATATACTTAATACTAATCAATAATCGTCCCTATAGAAAACACCAAACTTTTTATAAATAAAGGGGACTCAACTCTTCTTCTTCCGGTACTCAATCGCTCGTGAGACATAGGGCATCAAAAAAGACTTTTAGTGCCAACCAACTTCTAGAAAATGATTGAATTCGAGAAACTTGTCTAGCATTGCCATGAAATAAGTTTGGGATTTGGACGCAAATAACTTCATTTATTGCGATTGATTTTTCTATTAAATTTGGTGAATCTTTTCTCAAAATACACCAAATGCTTAAAGTTTATATCGTGAGCCATTGAAAAAGCGATTTGAACGGGTATGCGTCTATGAAAGTACAGGTTTCCTATAGAGTGGATTATCCCTAAAACACAGTGGGAAAGTGCGTGATTTCATGGAAAATCATTGAAATGGAATTGGGAATTCTCCTGCTGTTTATTGTATTAAGCCCGAATGATCCGGCATTGTGAGGGCATCACTAAATGTATTTATAAGGATTGCAACTTTCGGAAAATAATATTTAATGTATCAATAGCGGGCGCCGTCGGTTCAATCTCCGGTTTTTGTTAATAGCGGTCGCCCTCGGTAGTCAATGGCAAACATCCGACTGTATTTCTTCCATGAAAAAGCTCTTCATAAGAAACCATTGGCCGTTCGGAGTCGGCTTAAAACTGTAGATCTCTCCATTTTGTAGAACAACATCAAGACGCACATCGCAAATAGAAAGAGGAGCTCGGTCGAACACCTTACAGAAGTGTACTCATGAATTTTTTTAAATTTTATTTTAAAGAAAACAAGAGATGATGCGCATATTGAAATCGACGAAGATAACAAAGGAGCGATCGAGGTGGAGAGCTGTAGTCGCTAGAGCAATGGTCTGAAAAATAATGCAGTGCTAATGGTGATGATGATGATGGTGATGATATGTGTACACAGAGTCAAAGCGAAGCGTATATCAAGTTTGATGAATTATTTTCAGAAGCGTATGCACTGATTTAAATCATGCCCATTTACCAAATTGTTAAGAGGTCGTACAACTTCTTTCGAAATCGGCGCTATACTAAATACAAAATGTTTTTTTTTGCTAATTGGAATTTAACTTTCTTATTGAGCTTCGCAAATCACTCTTATGTGGAAGTTGGTTGGGGCAGCTGAGTAGGTTTGTGCGTTACTATACCCCTTTTACCCTTGGGGGAACCTGTTATCCCTATAGGGCGCGTCCCCAGGTGGTGGATAGGGGAACGCCTCCCAGATATGGAAGGTAGGAGAGTAGGTCTCCCGCGAACCACACAGGTCGAAGACGTAAACTTCGTTAAAAAAACTCCCTCAACCCAAGGTGTCATGCGACCCGTGCCTATTGGGTGGGTTTGGCAGCCGGGGGACTAAATAAGGCTGTCTTCGTACGGAGCCCTCCTGATATCAGGCCGCCTCAGGTTGTAACGGTGGCCTTGCCATGGTATGGGGCGCTGCCATGGTCGACCGGATATTTCCCCTATATCCTCTTTGGTCACCGCGCATGGCGACATGCGCAGCTCCCTTGGCGGGGCAGGTGACCGTACGAACCAGATGTAATGAAACCACAAAAACTTAAAAATTCGGATGACGGGAAAACAAACACGGAACAAACGGACAAAATGACGGGAAAACATACCGACGCATCGACAGCACGGACTGATAAAAAACCATACACGCGGACAGAACTACAGGACAAGCAAACAGACAGACAGAAGGAAGCGACGGACGCACTTAAAAAACAGACAGACAATTGGACAAAACGTACAAACAAGGACGAACTGAGGATGACGGGGTCACCCTCAGAGGATGAGCTCTTGGCCTCCAGCCAAGAAACAGTTGAGGGCAAAGCTGTGGGCCACAGTACGCCAACAACTATAAATGAACCAACAACATCCGCTAAAGCCATGGGGCAAAAGCGCACTAATAAAGGCCCATCAAGGTATAAGCTCTACCAGAGGTCTCTCGCTATCCTTGGCAGGATTCGTAAGAACGAGACCGAAGGTAAAGCTCATCCCAAAGTTGAGGCTGACAAGGCAAGGTGTCAAAAGGTGGTGGACGAATACCTGGCATTCCAAACCGCCCGAAAGACAGAGGCCAAAAAACGTAACCGTTCGGAAGACGAAAACAAGAGGGCAACAAAGAAGCACAAGATCTCAGATCAGGGTGCGGTTGTCCCCAAACTCACCAAACAATTCAGTGAGGTGGCACGGGATCATCTTCAAATGGCACTGGTGGACGAAACTTCCAACCGCGGCAAACCTGTTTTTGACAAATGGTCGGAGATTGAGGCACGGTTGTCTCGCATAGTCGTCGACCATGTCATGGCGAACCCGGAGGGTCAATCCCCAGGTTTCGACTCGGTGGAAGTGGTTCGCGGTTGCCGGGTAATCAAATGTGATGACCAATACTCATTGCATTTCCTTACAAACGCGATTGGCAAAATTCAGAACAGCTGGGATGGCTTGAGGCTCAAGCTCATTCCAGCTAGCGAGATACCACGAAGGCCGAGGGCTCGCATCTGGATACCAAACATGGAGTTTGAAGCCAATCAGTTAATTCCCTATCTTCAGGCTCACAACCGCTCAGTGCCGATGGCCGATTGGTCGATCATCAAAGCGGAGGCTCCGCAAAAGCACAGCGTGTCGTTCCTCCTTCAAATCACAGAAGAGAGCCTTGAACCACTGCAAAAAGTGGAAAATAAACTTCGGTTTGGCATACGGAAGGCCCTGCTGAAGATATTCCGTTCTGCGAATCCGGAGGAGGAGCAGGATGAGGTCGACGGCACCAGCGAACTGCTGATTGGCATGCAGTTAAATGATGCCGAACCTGCAGAAGCAAACCACTAAAAAATGGTTTTAAAGGTTGTCCAAATTAACCCGCAGCACTCACAAACTGCAACGGACAACCGAACCGTTCTCCTAGGGGAGGAGAACGTTGACATAGCCCTAATACAGGAACCCTGGGTGCGGAGCAACGAGGTGAAGGGGTTCCCGGGAAGAAACTACAATCTGTACTATAAGCGTACTCAAGGTAATCCTAGATCATGTATTGTAGCCAAAAAACACTTAAACATATTTTTAATCCCATCATACAGTTCACAGGATGTGACGGCCGTTGAGGTGGAAGCTGCTGACGATGTCAGCATCACACTTGCATCCATCTACATGGCACATGATCGGCCAGCACCGTTCGAGGAGGCTTGTGGGCTTGTGCTTGAAGGAGCCAGGAACAAAACCCTGCTACTCGGATGCGACGCCAACGCGAGGCATGCGTTGTGGGGAAGCTCTGAGACAAACGACCGAGGTGAGTCTTTATGTAATTTTATTATTAATACTAACTTATCGGTATGTAACAGGGGTAACACTCCCACTTTCACCTTTCCTAGTACGGAGTACTTCAGAGGATGGGAGGAAGTGATTGATGTTACTCTACTGTCTGAAAATAGATCAGTAAGGGTAGATAATTGGAGGGTATCCAATAAAAGGTCCTTTTCTGATCATAGTTGGATACTCTACGATTTAGATCTTAAGGTAGATCCACCCCTACCGTATCGAAATCCTTTAAGAACCAACTGGAAGAGGTTTAGAAATGCAGTAAACAAGAGGATAGGAGAGATTCCTATCCCTCAAATCACTCTCACGGAAAGCCTTGAGAGTAGGGTCATAACACTGGAAAAGGCATTTAGTAGGGCCTACAAAACGTCCTGTCCCATAAAATTTAGCAAAAAAACTCACCCTCCTTGGTGGAGCAGTGAGCTCTTAAAACTAAGGGAAAAATCCAGATCAACGTTTAACCTCAGCTACTCGACGGGAAATTGGGAATTGTACAGAGAAAGTCGGAGACAGTACAAGAAGGCAATCAGGGCCGCCAAAAAAGAGAGCTGGAGGGAATTTTGTTCGTCAATCGAATCCACCAGGGATTCTGCTAGGCTCAGCCGTGTTCTTTCCAAAGACCATTCAATGGCTTCTTGGGTCAAGAAACCTGATGGAACTTGGACTGCTACAGCAGAAGAATCGCTAGAGCTTCTGCTAAACACGCATTTTCCGGGATGCAGCGCTTACGAAAGTGAGAGGGGAAACATTAGGCGGAGCCAATATAATCCACAGCATCTTGCAAAGGAAATTATTACCAAAGAAAAAGTTGCATGGGCAATCAAATCTTTCTCACCCTTTAAATCTCCGGGGCCAGATGGGATCATTCCAAAGATGTTACAGGAAACCTTGGACTGTACCCTACCATGGCTAGAGGAAATTTTTAAAGCGTGTTTAAACTTAGGCCATATTCCAGATAGCTGGAAACTAGTCAAGGTCGTCTTCATACCAAAAGCAGGTAGAAGAGGACATGAATCAGCGAAGGACTTCAGGCCAATCAGTCTTTCGTCTTTCCTGTTAAAAACTTTTGAAAGACTTTTGGATATGCACCTCAGAAGCTCTTTGGAGAGCTCTGGTATATCAACTGCACAACACGCATACCTTAAAGGCAAATCTACGGAGACAGCGCTTCACGAGGTAATCCGAACTATAGAGGGCTCTCTAGAGAGCAAACATTATACCATGGCGGCATTCCTGGATATCGAAGGCGCCTTTAACAATGTTAGCACAGATGCCATCCAACGGGCGTTGATAGACCTGGAGGTGGACAGTTGCGTTAGTAACTGGGTCATCTCCATGCTAGAAACCAGGATCATCAAAGCTAATATGGGTAATATCAACATAACCAAGAAGGTCCACGGGGGCACTCCACAAGGGGGAGTATTATCTCCACTTCTTTGGCTATGTGTGATCAGCAAAATCTTAACAAAACTTGACGGAGGTGGGGTAAAAGTGGTCGCGTACGCTGATGATGTGGTGTTAATGGTGTCAGGACTGTGCCCAAATACGATCAGTGGGATCATCCAAAGGGCGTTAGGTGAGCTTAACTCTTGGGCCACAGGATGTGGGCTAAGTTTAAACCCACGTAAAACAGAACTTATGCTCTTTACCACCAGATACAAGGTACCAACTTTCACCCTACCAAATATCAACGGACAAACTCTGTCACTATCAACCAGCGCAAAGTACTTAGGAGTAATTCTGGACTCCAAACTTAGCTGGAAGTTAAACGTCGAAGAACGGGTAAGGAAAGCAGAAATTGCTTTATATGCCTGCAAACGTATGCTTGGAAGAAGATGGGGTCTTCAACCTAAGCATACATTATGGCTGTATAAGGCGGTTATACGACCCATTCTATCGTATGGTTCGGTAGTTTGGTGGAAAGCTCTAGGGAGAGAGTACAATACCAAATTACTCGGCAGAATACAAAGATCAGCCTGTGCAATAACGGTCGGTGCAATCAGATCATGTCCTAGAGAGGCTCTCAATGCTCTGACACACGTTATTCCAATAGACCTACATATAAAGAAGACGGCAACCATGAGTGCATTTAGGTTAAATGAAGCGGGTCGCTGGAAAGAAAAAACTTATGGTCACGCTAGTCTATTATTGCGACAAACTCAGTTAACCTCGGTGAGGACTGACTACATCGTCCCGATGGTAACGTTCAATAGGAATTTTGCCACACTCTTTCCATCTAAAAAAGAGTGGAATAAGGGATTCTCTCTAAACAACTTCGATACCACAGTCTATACAGATGGCAGTAAAATGGATTGTGGTGTTGGAGCTGGTATATATTCTCATAGTCTTGGAATTGAAAAATCTGTGCGTCTCCCTAATACCAGCAGCGTCTTCCAAGCGGAAGTACTAGCAATTGGGGAAGCCTGTAGGTTACTAATAGCAGATTTCTCTTTCAAGGGCAATATCGCTATTCTTTCGGATAGCCAAGCTGCAATCCAGGCGCTGGACGCGACTATAACAACCTCTAAAGTGGTGGAGCAAAGTAGGAGTAGCCTCACCAACTTGAGTGAAAACCACAGAGTAACCTTAATTTGGGTCCCGGGACACCGGAACATAGAAGGTAACGAAAAAGCTGATGAACTGGCAAGAGGGGGATCTGCCATGAATAGCGCTCTTGCAGTACCAGTATTAACTCCACTAGGTGCGGTCAAGAATGCAATTTCCCTAAAATACCTTCGAATTGCAGATTGTAGATGGAAAGACCAGACGAAATGCAAAATCAGCAGAACGTTATGGCCCACCTACAACCTCAAGCAATCGTCGACATTAATAAACATGAAACGACGGGACACCTGTAGACTTACGGCAGTCATAACTGGCTTCTGGTCTATCGGAGAACAAGCCGCCAAAATGGGCATCCCTCATAACACATACTGTCATAGTTGTAAACAACCGGGGGAAAAAGAAACAATCTTCCATTTCCTCTGTGAATGCCCTGCCCTATGGAAGGACAGAATGTTAACCCTGGGCAAACCGCTGTTCGAGAGTCTCGAGCAGCTGTCTGGCTTAGAAGTCAACAACCTAATAAGGTTCCTAAACCGCACAGACTGGATATAGTCCTGCTGTAAATAACTGTAAACAATTTGGTAACGAGGATGTGGCAACAAAATGGTGCGGAAGCGCTAGTTGGATTCTGGATGAATCACCACTCTAACCAACCAACCAACCATACCCCTTTTAACTGTAGTTGGAAGCCCACAATGGGTCTGTAACACCATTTGATAGAATTGCCTATAGTTTAGATGCTCATAGTTTTTGTCTAAAAGCGGTCGCCTTTTAGCATTCACTGTCAAGTACCCGAGCGCGTGGGTGAGGTAGGGTTCAAAATGCCTTTGCATTTACAGCGATGATCCTCTTCTGGGGAGACTCCTTTCTAGGAACTATTTTCTGTATTACTCTGGGAGGGTGCAGAATGGGCCAGTTTTATTCACTCACGTCTGAGTCCACCATATTTGTAGCCAGCTTCATGCTATAGGCTAGTCTTTTAGTCTCTCTCTGTGAGGCTTCGCTTTGTTATACTGCGTCCAGGTCTATCGTTTTTATCCGTAATATGCCTTCAACGTATATTCTAACCGCATTCTAGCTGCCTTCAAGTTTAAGCATTTTGCTGATGGTATTGGTCGGCGTGATGTCTCTAATCTGCGAAAGTGGTTCGGCGTGAGCGCACGGTGCTTCGCAATATAGGCACCTCGGCTCGCTTGCTGTACTCATGCAGTATAGGCATCTCCGAAAGTAAACGTATCTCGAGAGGAACTGAGTAACGTAGTAATTCCCTTACCCAAAGTTCTTTTGAGTCCATTGGCCTATTGTTGGAATGAGTTTCGCCGCCCATCTGCCACTCGATTCAGTGTCCCATCCGTATGCTTTAGTGAGTAATTATTTAAAACAGTTTTCCCAAAATAAATCTTACCGTCATAAACTTAGGAATCACTTCAGATGTGTAACTTTCCAAAAAAGCTAAGAATTTCTTGTTAAAGCGTAGGGCATTTTATTGTCAGTACTGCATGAATAAGCAGTTCTCGCTCTGCCTTGCTTAAATCCATTGAGAATGGCATAGCTAGCAATAGCTCGTTCGGGTCTACATATTTTACTAACTTCACTGCGCACATCCATACACAGCTCCACACTTGCGGGTGTCCAACTTGCATCGGCCACTATAGTTTAAATGACCAAAAAATACCACTAATACCAACGAGTCGCAACGTTGCGAGTTACTTACTGCCACAGCAGCTCCCACATCCGCCACCGTCTCACTCTGTTCTCTCCTCCAGAAATGCAGCAAAAGCGCAGCTCGTTGAACGCTATGGAATTTTTTTCACTTTATTGTCCAATGGAATTCCTTAATGGACGATAAAATTGTCAGTTGTGCGGTTGCAAGCGGCAACAATACGACAACTCAGCAACATAAACTATGTGCAACCATTGTTACATATAAGCGAAATGCTATTTTGTTGATCATCAAATGTGTATGTGGCAAGTGACCACTTTGTTGAGCTAAATACTCGCAGTTGTCAGTGGACAGTGCATGTATTGGCGTTGTTGTGGTTTTTTGTTGTCCTTCCGAGTGAGTTTTGTTGTTTATTGCCGCCGTTGACACCAATGGAGCTGTTCTGCTGAGAGGACGCCATGCAATAATGACTCAATTAAGGGAACTATCAACGCTTAAGTGTCGCACTGTGTGACTTTGTGAAAGTGTGTATTTTGCAAATATAATAGTGTGTGTACATACATATATATATGCGTTTATATGTATGTATCAGTATTACCGAAGAGTTAGTATTACCGAAGAGTTAAAGGCTTTGCATTAAGAATTTCTTATTCAAGAGTTCAAAGCTTAGCCAACAAGCCTTAGGTTGTAATGGTTGTTACAATAAGGCTTCCAATGTATCAATCGAAGCTGATTTACCCACAAAGCATTTAAACACTACATATCCCCACATATACAAGTCGAAAGGTGTGAGATCACACGATCTTGGTCCGAGGCGAGAGATAAATTGCAAACCGGAACGACGACGCAGTAAATTCATTATTTCACGGGCTGTATGGCAAGTATCGCCTTGCTAGCGTATTGTTCGAGATCACGGGCTTCCATTTACGATAGCGTCTTGGCGCGATAGCCTTTGCGATTTACTGTTACATTGTGTCCGCCTCGTCTTTGCGGAAATATATGCCGATGATTCCTTTATCCCATAGGCCGAACCACATGGTTGTTTTTTTTTCAATAGTAGTAGTATTTAATTTAAAAAAATTATGGGTAACAATTGATTTGATTCATACATTAATTCATTTAATATATTAAAGTTAAAGTTAACGATGTTGTTTGTCACAGCTCTTAAATTAATTATTAATTGAACTCTGCAATAAGAAAATCTGTATAGTGCCAGGCTGAGTATATGAACCCGGTTAGAGGTTTCCAATCTTAACCATTTAGTATATATATTACTTAAGTCATTTAGATTATCTGCATTTGAATATCTTTGCCTGATTTCCTTCAGTACAGGGCACCTTCCTACGAAGTGAAACATATCTTCTTCTTCGTTTGAGGTGCAAATTTTTACCGCGTTTCCATGAGCTATAGCATTCGGTTTTAACAAACCACATCTTGCTTTAAATATTGTTGTTATGTCAGCTAGCCGCATATCTTCTCTTCCCATTGAGTTGTTTGAGCCAAAACACGTTTTTTCATAATATGCACTGTGTGAGTTTGTGCGGGAGTTTACAGCTGTTGTAGTGATAGATAGTTTTCCAACGATAGATAGTTCCACGTTCGTTTCTAGAGTATTTGCATAATTCGGGGTGAAGTCAGGTAATTTGAAAATTCTTTTAATAAAATAACGCTGAAGTTTATTTACTTCTTCGAAAAGCGTATAGCCCCAGATTTGAGCGACTTATGTTTGTATGGCTCTGCACATAGCTTGGAACAGCTTCCATTTAGCTTTGTATGAGATGTATTGCTTAGCTAAGAAATTGCTCCATGTACAATTAATGCTAGCTTTTGCTGAATTATTTCTGGCCTACCTATGTTTAGCAAACACCATTTTGTATTTGAGAATGACACCAAGATATTTATATTCTGCTACCACTTTTATTTCTCCACCTTTGTACCACCATTTTTCTGCCCTCACTAGTTGACCACCTTTTCCAGAGACCATCAACTCAGATTCTATCACATTTACTTCCATATTCCACTCAGCGTAATATAATATATTTTTAGTTTTTTAATCATAGATTGCATGCCATTAGGACTATCCGCTTCTTGAATGGTCCAAATACGGCAATTTGCTTATAAACTTAGGCTTAGCCATTGAACCAAAAATCGGTGAACAAAATTCGGGTCCCAAAATGCGGATCTTCGCCGAATTTATTAGTAGTTTTTATATGATTTCAAATCGAGATCTTTGCATTAAATCGCCAAAGTAGTGCCAAAAGATAGGTCAAGTTGTTGGGATCGGCGCCGAATCGATTTCTCCGGGCTTTCGGTATAACTCTCCTTCACAGGCGCAATATACTCTTCACTATGGGCTCTACGTGGTCTAGTCGGCCGAGTATCATCCAATAATGCAAAATAGTTCTCAATTTTTTTAATTTGTCTAGTTTTTGCATTCAGCAGCGAATTCAGAGCGTTGATTTTCGTATTGTAATTGTCCGATTTGTAAGCTTTGTTGAGGCATAAATCCTTCCATGATGAAATGTCAATGAATTCTGATGAATTCTGTGTATTTCGATTGACAGTAGTCAGGCGTGATCTGTAAAAAACCCTAGTGGAAAAAGTATCTCTAATCTAGTGATCCTTTGTGAGAACTTTCAGGCCTGTTTAAGATGTGTTTCCCTGTTCAGATGGATCTGCGGAAAGTTCTACTAATTAAAAAACAAAAAAAATATTTCGCGAATTTGCATTTGTTGTTTCGAATTTCGTTATCAAAATCCACGCATTTATTGCCACTAAGTCAAGAATGTGAAAAAATACTTGAAGAGGCCATCTTCGAGATCCTGACTTCGCACAATATTTTCAGGCCGTTTTATCTGTAATACCTACCCCACATTTAGTCTTATTTAAAATATATCACTTTTGGTATTTTTCCTGTACTTTTCAATGTTCACGGAATTCAGAATTCAGCCGAAGTACGTAGCTGTAACATGGCAACGACAGGGCCTTGACCGCAGCTTGACTATCGGAAAGGTATTTATGCCTCCCTCCCAACAGCGATTTCTAAGCATTTTGCATACTTACGATAATTTCCACCAAAATAATCATGAATTTTAGATTGACTATTTTCACAAAAAGTTTGTATAATTTCAGCGCGATGACCATACCGACAACAGTTGCGGTGCAAAATAAGAAGAAGATAATAATTAAATATTAATGAGATCTGCCTTGCAATGCGAGGTAGAAAACAGTGGATATTTAAGTGCTTAGTAGAACAATTCTAAATCTGGAGCGCAAATATTTATATTCTCTTATTTCAAACAAACCAGGACAAATTTTACATACAAATAATGAAGCCAATGATATGTGATAACAAAGCCACGATATGGAGCCAAAGTGGAAAACAAAGAATTGTTAAGAAAAATTGAGTTTTCTGATTGTTTGCAGTGCAACGAACATTAATGCTTTGGAAAGAAAAATCTCACTTAAAATGAATTATTTGTTTTGAAACAAAAAATAGTTTTAAAACTAATCAGAAAAAAAAATTTTGGAGTTTGAATTTTGAAGAGTTTTTGAATTTTCTGGTAGATCAGGCCAGATGGGCGGCTACTTTCGGCAAATTGAACTCACACCTGCTCTTGTTGTTTTTGTTGTATCAGCATAAACATTCCCCATACTTACATACGGTGAATGCTGCTGGAGTGACAGTCCTTGGCCGGATATAAATCCGGGTCGTTTCGGTAACGTAGAACCGACTGTCGTGGAAAAGTGTGTTCGAATATACTTTGAACACACTTGCTCTCTTAAACTTTGATGATTAAGTTACTACCGGCGAATAAACTACACTGCGTTGATTCTATGATACTACAGAAAACATATAAATTAAGGTTTACAACTTACTGCAATTAAAAAAAAAATTAATAAATTTCACACTTTTCAATGAGAATCTTTAGAAAAAAATTCAATTTCAACTATTCGCAAATTAAAAAAAAACCGTTTGTTTTCATCAAAATTTCACACTCTTCATCAGAGTTTTTAGAAAAATGCAGTTTCTAATTTTGTGTAAATTTAAAACAAGTTCCAAAAATTTTCATTAAAATTTCACACTTTTTAATCAGATTTTTGGAAAAATGCAGCTAAAACCTTTAGAAAATTAGAAAAAAGCAACAAAATTTCACACTTTTTAATCAGATTTTTGTAAAAACGCATTTTAAACCTTTAACAAATTAAAAAAAATCAACAAATTTTCTTTAAAATTTCACACTTTCCAATCAAAATCTTTAGAAAAAAATGCAATTTCAAACTATTCTCAAGTTAAAAAAAAATTTTAATTATCATCAGAATTTTTAGAAAAATGTAGTTTGAAATTTTTTATAAATTAAAAAAAAAATCCAAAAATTTTCCTCAAAGTTTCATAATTTTTAATCAGAATTTTTTGAAAAATGCGGTTTAAAACTTTTGCAAATTTAAAAAAATACAACAAAAATTTCAAACTTGCCAACCAAATGTTTTAGAAACTTCAGTTTCAAACTCTGTGAAACTGTTTTTAAGTTAAAAAAAATTCCAAAAATCTGCATCAAAATTTCCCACTTTTTGATCGGAATTTTTGAAAAAATGCAGTTTCAAACGTACTCAAATTAAAAACTGTTTATTTATTAAAACAAATAGTTTTCATCAGAATTAAAAAAAAAAACAGTTTTAAATTTTTGCAAAAAGCAAAATTTAATTTTAAGTCAGAACCTTTATAAAAATGCAGTTTTAAACTGTTCTTAAATTTAAAAAATAAAAAATTTCAGAAGTTTACATAAAAAATTTCACACTTTTTAATCAGAATTTTTGGAAGAATGGAAAAAAAATCACACTTTTGAATCAAATTTTTTAGAAATTGCAGTTTCAAACTTTGTGAAACTGTTTTTAACTAAAAAAAAAAGATTCCAAAAATCTGCATCAAAATTTCCCACTTTTTGATCAGAATTAAAAAAAAAATGCAGTTTGAAATTTTTTGTAAATTAAAAAAAATTTCAATTTCAAATCAGATCTTTAGAAAAATGAAGTTTTAAACTGTTCTTAAATTAAAAAAAAATGTCAAAGGTTTGCATTCAAAATTTCACACTTTGTAATCACACTTCAAAATTCTAAAAATTTCCATTAAAATTGCACACTTTTTAATCAGAATTCTTGGAAGAATGCAGCTTAAACCTTTTGTAAATTAAAAACAAATACAAAAAAATTTCACACTTTTCAATCAAATTTTTTAAAGATTGCAGTTTCAAACTTTGTGCAAATTGAAACAAAAACCAAAAACTTGTATCGAAACTTCCCACTTTTCAATAAAAATTTTTTTTAGAAAACTACTGCGCCTGAAAGAAAAATTGGCCCCACTTCATTGTTGTACATATTTCCAAAGCTGTAGAGCAGCTCCTTCACCTCAAAAATTGTGATAGTACCCAAAGCAGTGTCAATTTTGAATTCCAATAATGCAACAATTCTACTGCAAATTCAGTTTCCTCTTTTTCACTTCTCATGCAGTGAATGCATAAAACCAAAATCGTTATTTAGTTATTTGCCATTTCACTGTCCAAATGCTCTTCACAGCAAGCTTTCCATTAAGACACTTGCGTTCGCATAAAAAAAAAAATCAAACAAAAAGATAATGAGACTGAGACTGAGACTGAGGCTTTTGTGCAGACGTTTGCCAGCACATACGACCATTAATGACAAAAACATTCCACTAAATCGCTTCTCCTATGAATGTGCCATGAATATCTTCGGCAGTGATCAAATGGCCATCAGCACCTACAAGAGCCATACAGAAGACTATTAGCACTCACACTGCTTCATCAAAAGTGTATTCTACCCTCTCTCTCCCTCTTTCTCTTGCCCTTAGCTCTCTCTAAATTGATTGCATTTACTGTAGCTATGTTTTTGACGCTTATATGTACGAGTATTGGGTTCTGTGGCAAAGGCAGCGGTTTCAGTTGTGAGTCAGTCAATTGATTGCTGTGTGGCATTGCAATGCGGTTTGCTTCTGATGACCAACGCTATGGCATGGCATGGAAGTGATGTGCACACATGTGTGTGATTTTAAGTTGAGATCACAGCTATTACTACCCCTGAAATTGACCACTACCCTTGGCTCCAGCAACCATCAGCAACAATCGTTTGCCTGCAAATACATATTAACCTCCCCTCCACCCACTTCCTTTTGCCTGCTCTGCGCATCATCATTCTTGCTGTCGACTGATGGCCAACAGACAATTGAAGTCTTAATTTTCAATCAACTCGTCCATTGTATGGTCATTTAACGCAGCAGTCATCATTTCACCAGCGTCTGTGTCTTCACTTGCATCTTCGTCTTGTGGGCATTCCTCCGCATCGGCTAAAGATAGCACTTATTTTTATCTTTTGCTGCAATTTAATATTGATGATGCCGTTGCCGATGCTGATGTTGATGAGGCCGATTAAGGCGCATAATGGCATTACTCTTCGAACAGGTCATGTCCTTGTGGCTTTAGCGTAAATTAAATTTACTGAAATTGTGAAAAAACATTGCATATGTCAAGGCGCTTTATTGAAGAAATGAAGAAAATGGCTTTTGAGAATAGTCGAGCGATTTTTGCAAGTCGAGCGTGAAATAGTATTTTTGAAGTAGAATTTTAATTCAATGTTTGTATGTAGTAGCATGCACGTAAAGCATCAGGAGGCGGTAACTACCCTTTTTGCTGTGTGTTGTTTAGTTGCCACAATTCTGCTTCGTTGAGCTGTGCTTGGCGTTAGCATAACAATAGCATTTCATTACAGTCAGAAAGTTTCGCATATTTTGGCAAAAGTTTATTAATTAAACTAATAAAACAACAGAAGTAAAATAGTGTAAATGTAAGTTATAATATTTTCTATGGGCGACTTCTGGTTTTTGCCCATTTGGTAATGCGGTGAAACAAGACCGTAAATAAAGAAATTTTGTTGTATTTATAACACGAACGAAGCAGTTATCTTTTGCATATAATTACCTAAAATTACATACACACATACATACAGACAGAAGTAGAGCTGCTAGTGCACCAGCGAAGAAACTGAGCGAAAATTTAACCAAATAACTAAACTACAGTTGCATCGAATAATTTCGGAAATCAACTTAACGACATCAAACAAATCAGTCGCTTGAGAGTATCTAACCTGTGATAGATCTTGTCTCAAGGAGAAGACAATAACAACAAAGCGAAAATGCGCAACGTACTTGGTCAATTCTCAGCGGTCTCTTCAAAGAATTTTTGCCAACGATTTGCAGATGTTTTCGTATACTATTCAGATGGCTCAAATGCTCCGACTGGCATGATCCCCAAACCCGTGTGGTGTAAAAAAGTTATTGCAGCTGCATAACGAAATAGGTACCTGACGTTTTTTAATTAATCATTAGCAGTGAAGCGCATTACCATCCCTCTGAGTATGTGAGCAAATTAAATGCCAGTTTTGAGCAATCGGTAAATTGACAAAGAGTAACCGAATTGAACCCGGTATTGACCAGAACATTTTTTGCCTTACATTTTGTTAAAAAAATGTACATTTTCAACTTCTGAGCACGAAAATGAAACCCATTTCCAAATACACTGTTACATTTCCTGAAAATGTGAAAAACTAGCATTGCCAAATGGCAGCCCTGGATCGCCTAGACTACAGGTTTCTGATGAAAGAAATAATAATTTTTAGTCGTGCCTTTTTTTTAATTTTACAAAAAACCTGTTTTAAAATATTTTTATTGAAATTATGAACAAGAAAAAAATTAATATATGAAAATAAAAGAGAGAGATATATGCGTTGAGCTGAAATGGTTTAGTATGCTAATTGGCAAAAAACTTTACTCAAAGTCCCACATTGTATTTTATACATGCAGTTCATCCATTGACTTTGCATCGTTGAGCACCCGTCAAGGTTTTTGTTCCATTTCACCAATGAATTTTGAGTTGAACCACCTACGTATTCGAGACTTATTTTTATGAGAGAAGCGCATTCACAGAGTGAGAGTTCGTAACTCATCTCTATACAGCTTTAGGAGTCTATTTGATCATCTTCTGGGGGAAGCAATAACCGTTTTGTCCGCTTCTGACTTGGGCCCTCCATACAATGTCTTTGAATTCCCTGTCTTTGATAACTTCTTTTTTGCGGATCCACAAAAAGGGTTCCGATTCATGTTATTTTGCAGTAGCGCTTAATTTTGATAGGCATTCAGCACATTTGTTCCCGTCATAACCTTCAAGTTCTGGTAACCAGCCTAATAAAACGGTGTACCTTGATCCCAGGATATTGAGGATAGAGTACTTCTCAACAAGTTAGGATGTTATTATGTCAGACTACAACCCACACAAGCCTTTA